>CAJVPT010006872.1:0-10622 GCA_910592055.1 Acaulospora colombiana
TTGGTTTTTAACTGCAGACAGAACTTAGAATGATCTACAGTAATGACCTGTAGGCAATAATTTTATTAATTAGAAGATTTATCCAAATTAGTAAAGGAGCGAAATATCATTTCCTAGGTTGCATTTAGAGAAATGGTTTTTCGATGATGAGTGAGTCAGTATGTGAAAGTCACAATTATTTGTAAATACCTAGCATATATATAATAAAGACATGCCATGCTGACCTGACTGCAGGTTAAAAATATATATATATATATATATATAGACTAATCAATCATCTAAAATTAATTTATTCTGTTTACAGTAATACCTTTTATATCTTATTAAAAGTCAATAAAAACAAAAGTTTTCTAATTAAGTTAATTTATAAGGAATTTTTAATATTACAGATAGTCAAAAAAAAAATACCTAATATATATACTATAATAATCTATCTAATATATAAGTTTTAGAAAAAAACTTAAAACATCTTTTTAAATATTTAGCTATTGTAAAAACTAGAAAAAACATAAGAAAATAGTAAATAAAAAGCTTACCTATTATATTGGCAAAGAAATAAAGAACAAAAAGAAAACTCTATTCATAATTAGTAACTAAATAAAAAACTGATTAAATAAGATATAACAATCTGATAGAAGTCTTTTCAATACTATTTGTAAATATATAAAAGAAAACAAGACCATTTTTTGAAAAGCTATCTTAAAAAACAACTTAAGATTTCTTTAATATCTACACAAACTATAATTAGCAAGTTCTATTAAAAATGCAAAAGAATTTTAAAGAAAAAATCTGAAATAGCCAATGTGTCAAAGTAATAAAATAAGAGAAAGAACTGGATAGCTTTGAGTCTTTTTATCTTGATTTTCTCTATTAATGGAAGATATTATATTGAATTAATCTATTTCTTGAATTAATATTTGTTTTTTTCAGGAGAGGTCTAGCCTTTTAAAATTAGGTTTTCTTTGTTTAAAGGCTTCTTTATAATAATTTTCATTATGTTTTTGATAGTTTGTGAATCAGTAGCTATATATTTTATCCCTGTTTAGTTTCTAGTTAACACCTGATTTAAGATTATCTTGGATCTTTTTTAGTTTCAAGTTTAATTTAGTATTTATTTTTTATTGGTTCTGAGATCCTCACACTTAACTTCTAAGACCTTTTTAATTTAATTTTTAATATATACACTTTCTTTTCTTTTATATATTGTTCTATGGATATGTTCTATAGTGATAATAATCTTAAGTTTTTCTAAAATTTCTTTTGATCTCTAAGGTATAATATATTTTTTATAAAAGACCTTTTTATATAGATCTTATATTTTATAACCAGTTTTTATATATTTTGTAAAGTTGCTAAATTTCAACTTGCCTTTTTTTTAGAAAAAAGTGGATTTTATTAGCTTCTCTATAGATATTAAAATTTTATCTTGGAATCACTGGTTCTACTATGGCTTTCTTATTGGGATAAAATAGACTTTTTTCTTTTTAAGATATTTGTATATACCTTTGATTATTGTTAAGTTAAATATTATCAAGTTCCTGTAAATAATTTTTTGATTTACAAGAAAATGACTATAAATCAAGTTCAAAAAGCCAAACTTCTATCCAATATTTGAGTTTTTTTTATTATTTTACTGTTAAGTTAACTGAGTTAAGGACTTTCTTTCTTTTTGTTCTTTATTATTCTTGAACTTAATTTCTTAATAAATTATCTGTTATTATTCTTGTCAGTAGTAGTATATGATTCTTACCTAGTATTATTGTTACTGAAATATTTTTAAAATTATAAATATTATTTAAAGTAATATTAAATAACATTCAAATATAGTTAATTTTACTATATAATGTTTTATTTATCTATATAAAGATAGTATTGTTTCCTTCCCATGAGTTTTGAATATCTGTATAATCTAGTTTTTTAGAAAATCAAAGAATTCTATTTCAATTTTTTTGTATCTTGAAGTTTGCTTATTGGATGGTAGCTGGTCTACTATTAAATTAACTATAGTATTGAAGTTCTCTATAACTATAATTTTGAAGTATTTTCTCTATTTGTTTAAGATTTATTCTGAAGTAATTGTCGTAAGTATCTATTTCAGTTTTCTTAGAAGGTAGATAGACTTGATAAATATAAAGTTTATTTCTTTTTTATAAGAAATTGGTTCCTATTATATAATTTTTTTTTTTTTTTATAGATTCTAGCTTCTTTTCAATGTTTTTATTAATAAGTAATCCTACTTAAAATTCTCTAGACTTCTTATTATTATAGCTGTGAAAAAATTTATATAATGTTTGTGAATTGAACATGAAATTAACTGTTTATTAGACAATTTGATTTTAATAATATCTAGAATATCTATTTTAAACTCTTTGACAAATTTTTTTTTTTTTTTTTGGTGAAAGGTACTAATAGTACATGTTTATTGAGTATTTTATATCAATTACATGATTACAACGATTCATCTAAGTTAATCCGCCCCTTCACCTTAGCCTTACCTGAATATATCAACTTACACCCAGAAGGTAGGTCTGCATTTCAAGTTGGATCTTTAGGAGGTGGAAATCCTACCACTAGTTTTAAACTGCCTAATCTAATCTAGACCCTGATTTTATCCCTTACTAGGACCCACACTAACCTTCTATATCTTATCACCTCTTAATCATGCCTTTGGTCCATGCAGCTGCGAATAGATCTTAATACATCTGTGCACTACCTAGTGTTATGGGTCACGTAGGTGACGCGATTTATGTATAACGGTCTAGAATCCAAAAACCCGAAAGTCTGGCATGAAAGATTGAGTGTCGCAAGGTAAGAAACTATAGATAAGGCTCGGGTACTGATAAGGGAACTGTGTGTAATTTAAAAGTATAGAAATTTTAGCAAAGCTTAGGGTTAATATAGCTGATTATAAAGTAGATAGCCATTGTTAGATAGAAAAATATAAATAGCTTACCAATGTATGTCGAAAAGGCAGAGCTAAATGTGTTAGGAAAAACAGTCCTCATTGAGAATAGAAATAAGAGTTAGTGATATACTAAAGAAACAGAACTCAATAAAGAGACACTTACTTTTGGCCAAGTCAATCACCATGCCTCTGCCTTCCCTAAGTGTTCTTTATAGGAGGTGTTCTCTTTTTTGTGTCATTTGTAAATATTCTTGAGAAGTCTGGGTTATGTAAGGTACTACAGATTAGCGACGGACTCACTGGGATAGCCCATGACACTAGTCAATGCTTCAAGAATTTCATCCAATGGTTGGCACATGCTACCAAATCTAGGGATTATTCATCAATAGGGACATGACTTCTAAATCTCCTAGTAGACTTATCCATCAGGTTCTCAATTAACGTTAGTTGCCAAATCTAGGGATTACTCACCAAGCAGGGTGCAACTCCTACACAGGGATAGCACTGGTGATTCACTGATATCACACATTAATGTCTATCGATGATCCCTGAGGGACTTAGTACTTTGTGTTAGTAATCTTGACGATCATCATACATCTGTTGGACGAACATCATGCCACTTCACCTTTTGGAAATCACAATCTCAACACCCACTGGATCAGCGTGTGAAATAGCTTTTTATGTAAAACAGCACATTACAGGTTATGGCACCAGATACTATATTAATTCTATTCAGCTGTCTTCATCAGAAGTTGAACTGATATCTTGTGATCTGACCTGTGGAGCACTAACCACTGTGCTATAGATCCACAGGTCAACTCTTTGACAAATTTTAAAATCTTTGTTGATCTGTATAAATATTAATATCTTTAATTTTTTTTTTTTGTCCTTTGTCAGGCTAGTTACTGTATATATACTTTATTAAAC
Source organism: Acaulospora colombiana (assembly GCA_910592055.1). NCBI lineage: Eukaryota > Fungi > Glomeromycota > Glomeromycetes > Diversisporales > Acaulosporaceae > Acaulospora > Acaulospora colombiana. Next base: position 3,833 of record CAJVPT010006872.1, read on the forward strand.
ATTTGTAAACTATACATATAATATGAGATACTAAAGCTAATTCTTTAACTAACTCACTCATTTTGGTTGTTTTACCTTTCTAAGTATAACTTCGGGAGTAATTTATCACTCTGTTAGAAGTTCAGGTAAATATCCTTTCAACTTCTAACATAATTGCCTACAGATCACTCTTTTGAGTTCTAACAGAGATTAAAATCCAACCATTTCATTCCATACTTTATCGCATCTTGCAGGACCTGTTTAAGCATCATATTTTCTAATTTCTCTTCCTTTAATGATACTTGATATGATTGATTTCCTGATTTCTTGGCCCTATTTCTTTGTTTCTATTAGATATGTTGGCCTTTTGATCTTGTCACCTTTGTTAATTCCCAATATCCATTTCCACTCTATCACCTTTTTACATCTGACATTCCTAATTTTCTTTCTAAAGTGATTATGTATTTTTTTCTATATCTTTATTATCCACTTTCTTGCTTCTTTATTGATTCTCTTTCTATAGCACTTTGAATCTACTATCTCATCTATTAGATCTTTTTCAATCAGTCCTATGCAAAAGCTAAGTATATCCTGACCAATATTTGAGATCCTTTCCACCAGTTAAGCTATTTTCTTATCCATTTCTCCTATTTCTATTCTGTTATCAATTGTGAGACTTATCTCTTTTTCTTCTAACTCCTTTTTCCTATCTACCAGGAGTTTGTTGAAACCTTGCATCATATCTTATATATCCTTCTACCAGGTTTCTTATTACCAAGTTTTATATGCTAAACATTCTAGCAAGTGTTCTATTGTTTCTTCTTGCTATCCATATACAAGATATTTTACTTACTTGTATAAGTCTGATCTTCTTGTGACTAGTTTTGTTAATGTGGGTAGCTTATCACTGGTTATCTTAACAAGAAAGCTTTTTCTTTGTGATACTTTGAAGGAGGTATTCCATGTATGCCTATTATTCATTTGTTTCCAAACTAGGTTTCATGTATGCCTGTGCTGATCTTAGATTTGATAATCCTACTTTTTGTCTATTCTTTGGGTTGTCTATTGGTACGTCATTATTTTGACATTGGTTTTTTTAACAAACTGCCTTATTGGAGCATCTAGCACTATATCTTGCTATTTTATTTCAATAATAATCTTAGGTGAGTACAGATCTTGCCACTCTATTGTTGGAAACTTTAATACTTCTTTGGCTAAAATGTCTGCTTCCTCATTGTATTGAATGTTGGAGTGTACTTTAACCTTGATAAGATTTAGATCTAATTTTTTTTTCTTTATCAAGCTTAACATTCATACCTATAAGAATCAATTTTGTTTCTTTAGCCATCTTTTGTGAGTTTTTTTGGGATCCTCCTTTTCTATAGTTTTCCATTTGAAGATGTAGGACTGGCTATCAGTATGGATCTTGACCTTTCTATTAATTGGTACTACTAGTAGTATAGTGACTATTACTACTAGTTCTGCTCTTATAGATGAAGGCCAATCAACTATTCCTACTTGAAACTTACTTTCTCTTCCGGTTTCTCCAATTTGTATCCATGCTGTACCTATCTTCATATTTTCGTTTCTATGATCAATAAGGGATCTATCAGAGTAAAAGCTTATTATATTATTACTATTATCCCTCTTGTTATGCCTAAGTATTTTAATTAAATGGGTTTGTGTCTTCTTTAATATTCTCTTTAATGAGCTTCTTCTTCCAGTTCTCGATCTCTACTTCTTCCAGTTGCCTTCTATCATATTGTATAGTCATTGACTTATTAATCCTTCTAGTGTTACCTTGGAACAAGAAATTTCTAAAAGTTAAGTTTTTCTTATAGATTTTCTAGTATTAAGATAAGGAACCATATATGTTTGATTCTACTATACATCAGTTTTCAATCTTGATCCCTTCTGGGCAGTCTTGGCATCATATCAGGTTTGATCCTAAGTTTTCCTTGGAGCTGTCACATTTGAAATGATCTATTTTAATGCATCTTTTATTGTTATCTAGAATCAACTTTCTTCAAACAAGTTGTTATTGCTGATTATTGCTCTTGGCGACCACCCAAAGTTTTTGCCTTTTATCAAGGTTAAGATTGAGTACTGGATATTCTGAACTTCAATTTAATCAATCTTCTTTCCAAGTTCTTGTGAGCTATCCTAGCTTGTTTCCTTGCATCTTCCTTATTATTGATAAATACCATTCTGGATAGGTCTCTTACTTGTCTTCTGTAAGAGTTGGAGCATTTGTCAGTCCAATACTCTCTAGTTTCATAGTTGATAAGCTGATCCATATATATTAACTTATTATGTTTGAGTGATGGAATGGCTTTACTGTATTCTTTTATTGTCAGATGATCTTTAATTGAACTATTTTTGATACTCCAATTAAATACATCATTCTACTTTCAGCTATGGAAAGTTATCTCTATATCTTTGATCAGTTTCAGTACTTGTAATACAAAGTTGCTCCTTCTCAGAAGATGGTTTAGTGAATTATATGTGAATAGGTTAAAAGGTTCCAGTACTTAATCTGTGATTGCTTTAACCTGATGATTGTTGTGATTCTGGTTGGTCCTAAATCATTTAATCTATTATACAATCCTATTATCTAACTTTCTTTTTGCAACATCCAAACACTCTTTAAATTGTAAATTCTGGGATGATATATTACACTATTAGATATGAATTGATATAGTGTGACCTTATTTTTGAACAGTTTTCTATATGCCATTGTCAGGACATTATACATTTATCAGGATAGTATACTATACTGCATTCTAAATTCGATTCTAGGTATTAAGACTCTGTTCAAAATATAAAGTACTTGTTTGTCAGTTAACTTTTTGTTCTTTAGGGACTTGGTAACTATATTGATTTTTTTAAACATCTATTCTTTAAGCTCGATAACAGATTTCTGGTTACCTATCCAGATCCCTAGGAATCTTGTCTATTTAGTTCTATCCAATTCTCTAACTACTTCTCTGTCAACCCTTGCTTGGACCTCTTCTAGATATTGGTTAGGATTGTTAATAATAATTAATACTGATTTGCTACTATTAATCTGCAAGTCATTTGCCCTATAAAAGATTCTTGCTTCTTTCAGAATCTTTTCTATATCCTCTTTGGATTTTGTTATCCATATTATATCATCCATAAATGTGATAGTTGCATGCCTTGACTCTAGCTTTCTTTCAGTGTTTTTCTTTAGCTCTGAATCCCAAGCCATTGACATTTTGTAGCCTTTTATTTCATTATTTTGAATCTTGTTATAAAATATCCTTCACATTAGTGGTGAGATGGTTTCTACTTGATCAATCCCATTTCCTGATATAATTACTTCAGCTAGATCTTTTTCAAATATAACTCTAAATTCTTGATTTTGAAATAGACTCATTATAATTTGAATAAAGCCTTCTGGTATCTTGATTCTATTCATTGTCTTGACTAACATATTCAGATTAATAGTATCATATGCTTTTGCTATATTTTGAAAAAGAATCTATAACTTCTTTTTATTTTCTCTTGTTTCCTTACAAATGTTATTGAGAATTTGAATCAGTTCTGCTATACTTTCTCCTGGTAATTCGATATAATTAGATTCTCTTAGGATATTGTTAGTCTTGCAGATATTTTTTAATCTATTTGTGAGAATTTTGGTGAAACATTTTTATATGACTTTGAGCAATACTATTTATCTGATGTTGAAGAGTTCATATCCCCATGGTTTTGATTTTGCTATAGGATATATTGGCTTTGCTTTTATCCTACTGGAGTAACTTCTCACCTTAGAAAACAGTTAAGCATCTTTCTAATATATTCTTTTCCTTCTTGTTCCAGTCTTTTTAGCATTTAATAACTGATTTGTGATATTTCTGGGACTTTATTATTGAGAAGTTCTTGAAGCATTTCATATAGTTCTTTTTGGGAGATTGGCTTCAGTAAGTCTTTATATCACCTTTTATTGATATAGCCTTTAGAATTGTATTCTTCTTTCCAATCTTCTATAAGGCTGTCAAAATTGACATTTCATTTTTTGAATACCTTATAATGATATTTCCTTATTTCTCTTTTGATTTCTCTCTTCTTAGTAATTATATATTTCTTTTCTTCATCTTTAACCTTAATTCTATCCAGTATTATTTTGACTCACTCTCTGTCAGTCAAGGAGTTTACCATTTTTCTTTGATTACTATGTAAGTCATCACATCTCTGTTCCAAGGCTCTTTTGATAATAACTCTTGTCTTTTTTGCCTCTATATTCTGACAAGCAAGTTTTAAGCCCTCCATTGCATCCTGTATATCCTTTTTTAATAGTTTCTATAAAATTTGAGAAATGTTATATTGGATGCAATAGTTTTCAATCTGATGATTAGGACTGAAAATAGTGTTGTGTTTCTTAATCATTATACTAAAGGCTTGTAATTTAATTGGATCATGTGTACTTTTTGCCTTCTTGAAGAGTATGAATAGTTGAAGGGCCTTTCGATACTTGATAAATTCTGGTCTATGTTTATGATGTTTTTCTTGAGAAGCAGATAGCTTCTTAGTCATAAACTTGTTATATGCTGCCTACATATTTGTTTTTCAAATGTCTTTCAGATCTTATTTGCTTGAGCTTCTCTTTTACCATTTTCAGGTTTTTCTTTAAACAATAGATCTATTGCCATTCAGAGTTTGTGATTCAGGCTTTTACAGAATGCTTTCCACTACTCAGGTGTTGACCCCTTTATATTAATTCTTTGTTTACTCTATGTGGGAGGCTTGCTTTTGATATTTCTTGTGAAGAGATTGACATCATGTATTGTTAGCACTAACATAATATGATCACTTTCTGTTGTTTCTTCCATACTTTGGTTGTCAAATCTGAGTATTGGATAGTTTGTAAGGCTTTAAGATATCCATATATAATCAATAAAACTACTGCTGCAGCATCTCATCTTGTTGGAGTTTTATCTTTTCCTTCCTATATAGCCTATATATCTAGGAAGGACCATTCATTTAAAAAGTTGAATAATGGTATTTCCAGATATCAAGATAGTTTAAATTTAGCTCTAAATATTGATGCCTTATCTTCACAGGGTTATATGCAGCATTAAAGTCACATATTACTATTATATAAAAGCCTTGTCTATTCTTTTCTTTAATAAAGCTTTATACTCTCTTCTGTATCTTTATGCTTCATTATTTGTCTAAGGGAATATAGATCTGAATGATACATATCTTGTTCTATTTTATGAGTATATTAACTGTTATTATGTATTCTTCTATCTCTTTTACTGAGCTACTTTTCTTTTCAGATCTTTTCTTATTAAGAGACTAACTCCTGTACCATATGGAATGTCTTTATTGATATTATGAAAGTGCTTAAAGGTTGTTTGCTTCTGAAAGGTCCATTTTGCCTTTGCATTGGTTAATTTTGTTTTACATAGTTCCATTATTTCAATGCCTTGTTTCTGCATTTCTTCTATAAGACTATACTGGTTTGTATTATTGGTAATGCCTCTAATATTGTGTGTCCCTATTCTAATTATCCTTTTCTGTATATCTTCCTCTTTTGTTTTTTCTATCTATTGGTCTTCTCTGTTTTTTTCTAGAAATTTATCCTTTTCTATTTGCAAAAAAGTATCAAGATCTTGATTACTTTGCTGCCACATACTATTGTTCTTCTCTATTTATTATACTTTGCCCTTGTTTTGCATTTTTGACTTGAAAATGACAGACTGACATTCCTTCACTTTCTGTAGTTGGGCTGATACACCCTTTTAGAAGTGGTTGGCCCTCCTTTTGAGTGGATCTTTCTCTAGTTTGTCTAGTTATTTGCTAAGCTTCTCTAATATTTTACTCAGTTGGACTGCCTCTAACTCTTGCTTTACAGTTGATCTTTGGCTTTTTGTTTCCCATCTTGTTGTTTGCCTTTGATGTCACCTAGTATCCAAAACTTTATCATCTGTTTCTGAGGAATATTGTAAAGCCTAGAGTGGAACTTGATTTGCTTCCTGATGTTTTCACCTCCCTAGTGACTCCTTATTGCTACCAGTTACTGGTGATATAGATCTTATTATACTTCTATTTTTTGATCAACTATTATTTCTTCTGAGTCTTACTGCCAGTATAGCTTCTTTTTTGGTTATCATGATATCTTTATTACTTTCTTTATCTCTACTTGCTCTATCTCAGCTTTTGCAATTTTGTTCCCTTGCTTCTTAATTATTATATGTACATTGTCTAATCTAGTCAGATTTGCTGACACCTTGTAATGATAATAATTTTTTGCACTCCATTCTAGCCATTAATTGTTGATTTTTATTTGGTCACTGAAGTGCTTCTCTTAGATTTTTTTCATTCTAAAAGTACACTACTGCATAGTTTTCTGATACCAAGATGATCTTGTTTTTTGGTATATAAAAGGCTTTAGCCTTCATATGGTTTAAGGCTTCTTTTATAGATTTTGTAGATAATTCATCAACTCTATAAAGTCTTAAGAAGTATCTCTTTCTCTCTTTTAGAATCTGAGTAATTTTTTGATCATTTTGTTCCTTATGAGCCATCACAGATCATACTTGATTGGTTTTTATCTTAATCATCCATTCCTTGTTCAAGTTGATATATTCTTGATGAGCATAAAGGTGAACTTTGAACTATTCTTGATAAGCATAAAGATGAACTTTGAACTATTTTTGATGTAAAGATATTCTATATTCATGAATATTGATAATCTTTTCAAATTCTTCCATTGTTTGTCTAATCACACATTTGCCAAGCTTGTGATCTGTATCTATCAATGTGATATATTTTGATCTATTTT
>CAJVPT010006873.1:0-10619 GCA_910592055.1 Acaulospora colombiana
AAACTCTCAACAAATTAAAACAAAGAATTGGAGAAACTATATAAAAAAACTGGTATCTTTTAGTACTAGGAGATCTTAACAGTATCCCAAACCTAGCATGGGATAAGGCTGACCCTGGAACTTGTAGTATATCAAATAGATCCTCTGGTTCTCAAATAGAAGTACTCACTAACTATGGACTAGAAAATATATATAGATACTACAACCCAATAAAGAGAGGGTATATATAAAACCGCAATAATAGCAGTAGTAGAATCAATCAAATTTGAATAAACACTTTTTTTTCCTAAAACAGTAGGAAAGCATATATTGGAGAAGCCCTAGATCCTTTAATCCTTAGTGACCATAGATCAGTAACAATTGCAATTGAAGTATGGTGACTTAACTTCCTTAAGACAATACCTATTGTCGTGGGCTAATCCGGTGAGTCCGTCACTAAACCATAGCACCTCGCATAACCCAGACATCTCACGAATACTCACAAAGAAGAGAACGCCTCCTATAAAGAACATTTAAGGAAGGCAGAGGCATAGTAATTGACTTGGCCAAAGGTAAGTGTCTCTTTATTGCATTCTGTTTCTTTAGTATCTCACTAATTCTTATCTCTATTCTCAATGAGGGCTAATACATTCAGCTCTTTCTCAAGGAGGGCTATTTTTCTAACACAGTCAGCTCTATCTTTTGGCATACATTGGTAAGCTATTTATACTTTTCTAACTAACAATGGGCTATCTACTTTATAATCGGCTATACTAACCCTAAGCTTTGCTAAACTTTCCATACTTTTTCAGATGTACATAGTTCCCTTATCAGTATCCGAGCCTTATCTATAGTTTCTTATCTTGCAACACTCAATCTTTCATGCCAAACTTTCGGGTTTTTGGATTCTAAACCATTACGCATAAATCGTGTCACCCACGTGACCCATAACACTATCACAAGCCCAATAATAGATACAACTGGCAACTGACAACTGGTAAATAGCAAATAATGGGAAAAATTTAATAAAGAAGTAAATAAAACCCTCAATAAACAAAGCTACAAACCAGCAACAATTGATAAATAGTGGAACACTATATGTAACCACATTCTCAAGGCCACCAAACTATACATTTTCAAAAGCAAATCATATCAAAGAAAAAGAATATAAGAAGAAAAGTAGCAAATAAAAAGCTCCTTAATTACAATGCAAATCTTCCGAAACAAACTAAAAACAATACAAAAAAGCAACAAGCCTATGTCCAAAATACCAAAGTTTCCTAAGAAGATAGATTCAGAGATCCAACAACAGCTACTTAGTATATAAAAAGACCATCCCAATAATTTCATTCAACAATGGATTATCCATTTACAGAAAATCATATAAGTACACAAAGTCATTGCCTGAACTATAACCCACAGAAAACAAAATCAAGTAATCAAATAGAGAACAGTAACTAGACAACTTTTCTTGGCAACCAACAAAAGAGCAATAATAAACAGTATTATGGATAAATCTCATAGATAAAGATGGGTTCCTAAAGGAGAAGGCAGGGACATAAGTCTAATATTCCTTACTAGTAAACATTAAAATTTTTAAATTAATAACTATTAAAAAACTACCCACAATTGTTCTTAATTATTTAAATCATTGATTTATAGTATTTCCTGACTTTTGTTCCTATTAAAGTGAAGAGCTATAAATTTTGTCCCTCAAAAAAGGACATAAGTGATCAGTAAAATTTTATATGCTAAATACTTTAGGAACCCATCATTACTTATAAAGCCAATATTCTAGATAAACTAATCATTAAGAAAGAAGAAACCAATATAATAACAGAATCAAAAGAAATTAAAACCAGGATCAAAAAACACTTCCAACAATGGACACCTGCTAGAAATACAAAACCACTAGTGGAATATCCAGTATGGGAACAAGAATATTGTTAAAGGCCAAGAAAGTTAAACTAAGTTCAAAATTTTTGCTGTGGTCATATGACTAATGATTATGATGCAATTGAAGCTTACACAAAACAATCAATTGCTGACTATTACCATACCCCTTGCAAGCTAGAAGAATGCGTGAACAATCCATTCACGTCAAAAAGGTAAAAAACTATGAGCTGAAGTAATAGAAAATTAGCTAACCACGAAGCAATTTATGCATGACATAATACTAGAATAGCCATAGTGATTATGTAATAGCCCTATGTGTAAAAATGTATAAATGTAACTTCTTTCAATGACTTAATAAAATGATAAATCTTAAAATAAATCTTTTGAATAGATTGTTATAACAGTAAAGTTATAAGTAGTTTTAGGGAAAACTACCTTGAGACTCACCCAAATATTTTTATGCATCTGTCTTGATTTTGGTATTGTTTTATATGTGTAATAGAAGGATGGACTCTTCTATCCACAGGTTACATGAGTATTTGATCATTAGTAACAGACTTGCCGATCAACCTGCTACAATATATACCCAAAGACTCTATCGACCCCAGATGATACTACTTAACCATCACAGAAATATCAAAAGAAGAACTAAAAAAAGCAATTAGAGATAGAAGTAGTGAGTCAGTATCAGGAAAAAATTAAATTCTATATCTAGCTTTTAAAAAACTGGGTGAAAAGACCTTGAAGAAAATAAGAAATTTATTCAACTGTATCATTAATGAAGGCTCAACCCCTATAGAATAGAGTAAAGGCAATATCTATCATATATCCAAATCTAAAGATTGACAACACAACCTGGATATTACAAGATCCATTACTCTCTTAAATGCTAAAAGAAAAATCTTCATCAAAATCATAACTGACAAAATAGCCTGATGTCTAAAAGAAAACACAATCTTATCAGAACTTAACTGGGTAGTATTTCCAGGAAACAGCATACAAGAATTCATATATATCATTAACAATATCATCGAACACACTAAAGAAACAAAAAAACAGGCCTGGATTCTCAGTCAAGATATATCAAAAGCCTTTGATTCTGTAAACCTGGAGATGCTCACCAAGGCTCTTAAATGAATCAAGATCTTAACACAAATAATAAACATACTTCTAAATATACTCAATAAAAAATAGAACATAGTTTTAACATACCATGAATCCACAGAAAAATATGAGGTCAAAGACTGCATTAACCAAAGTGACACAATCTCCCCCCTATTATGGCATATATTCTATGATCTCCTAATCTTCCACATTGTCAAAAAATTCTCTGGCTACACTATTACCACAAAAAAGTATAGAGAAATTAAAAAAGAATAATTGCAAAAAAAGGTATCCATCATTGTCAATACATACATGGATGACACTATCTAAATAATCAATAATAGGAAGGAAATGCAACAAATCATAGGAAAAGCTGAGAAATTCTATCACCTAAATGACATAAGAATCAATTTCAAAAGTCTTACCTTCTTATCATAAAAGGATATAACAGTGACTTCAATCAAGGCATAACAATGAAAGACCATACAATATATAACTGCCTTTCAGGAACACCCGTTAAGATTCTAGGAGTATAACACAATAGCTCTGATAAGAAAGATTACCAAAAAACCCTAATTCAACAGAAATTTAGGAAAACCAGATCCCTACTTGGAATGAAAAATCTAACCAATAAATAGATGCATATGTAATCAATCACGTATTAATCTTCAATACAAAATATCTCTATAATGATATAATGTTCTCTGAAAAGATGTGTAACTTGCTCATGGGTAATATCACATCTACTTTCAAACACCTCAAATATATTCAAACAAGGAGCCTCTATATCTGAAACCTCAACCACTAAACCATATTGAATCTATATTACCAGGAAAGGCAATACTGTTATTAAAAAGAAATAACAAAGAATTGACCAGAACACAACACAATACAGATACCATATTCAAGAACTATAAAGCTTCTTCCTGGAGGCATGTCTTGGTTGCCAATATCAATATACTAGAAGATAACATCAATGAATGCAGCTTCATAATCACAAAACAACATTCAATCGCCATACCTATTCAAAAAAAGCAAAATCTCAACAAATAAAACCAATATTGCAGATAGAGAACTCTGTTGGAGAAATAGGATATCCTTCAACTCTTTGACCACTACATTCTTGAAATATATCACACAAGATAACATAAACTCATAAGAAGCTGAAACAAAAATTACAGTCCCAACAAGGTTGCAAAGAAGCTTAGAAAAATTAAATAAGATAATTAAAGGCTTCACAGATAGTCCAAATGCTTTAAAAACAATTAAAGAGGAATTAAGCAACTACGCAATCTTCAATATTTATATTGATGGCTCCTTAACTAAAATTAGAAACAAAAACTATATGGAATTAGGATGGATTATCATCACTTCAAACTAGAAGATACATACTTTCCAAGGACAAATAACCAGGCACCCCTTATCTACTAGGGCAGAAATAGCAACTATTCTAACAGCCCTCAGCACTCTACTTGAATATAGCACTGCAAATATATATACCAACAGCTAAGTAACAATCAATGGAATTTTGAAAACACAAAAAGAAAGTACTAAAAAGATTATAAAGACATAAAAAAACTACAACCTACTATTACAAAATCCAGAATGGTACAAAGAAAATAAAATAAAACTATCACTATTCAAAGTCAAGGGCCACTCAAAGATTGAACACAATGAAACAACAGAATAAACTAGCACAGATACATCCATGGAAGGATATGTATCAGAAAAAAAAGAAATTGAGATAGCAGGAATATACAATCAAAGTATCAGAATAACCGCCAATGGAATAACATTTTTACTGAAGTTCACATAAAAATAATCACAAAAAATCTCACAAGTGCCATACACCTGGCAAAATAGAAACTATTAAACAGAACAAGATATAACTTCAATGACAAAATCATCAAAGAAACAGACTGGCATACAATCATAATATATTTGCAACCCACCAAAATAAGTGATCACCATATATGGACCAAAAGCTAAGGAAATTCTGTCTTAGCATATAGAACAAGGAGCTACTGATCAAAAGCAAACTATATACAAGAGCTCCATTATTATATCAAAACAAGGACTGCCTAATATGCAAAGAACCTGAAATCTACATATACCCCTTTATATGCCTACAGACTAGACAAAATACTGAGACATTCTTTATCAATACGATAGTTGAATGTGTGAAAACACATGCAAGCAAAACTAAAAGCTCAAAAGTCATAGATTACATAAAAAACAAAACACAACCTGAGATACAAGGAATACCTAATAGCAAGCATAAAAGGAGTTTTCTTTAAAGAACTAACTTGTGATATCAAAAGAATAATTCCAGACAAATTAATTGGAAAAAGTTGCATCTCTCTAATTCACACAAAAATCATTAAATACCTTTATCAGATATGGACAAAAGATGTGAGAGCTTTTAAGAATGGAAAGTATAGAACAGTATCACGAAACAAAAGGAAAAGAAGTTTAAATATGAAACTAAAGAAGAAGATCCATTCTTCACACAAAGAGAATAATTTATAAAAGATCAGTTCATTTACCTGGTCAATGAATTTTTAATACAATAGATAACAGATGTGATAGACAATTTTTATATCCTTGAAATATATTTTAGCACTAGCCCAGCCTTGGCAGGTTAGCTCCCACTAAAGGGATGACAACAAGCCACAAGGTAAGTTTCTCCAAAGAGAGGTTACTACTATTGAGTATTGTTTAGTAGTAGACTGGTAGTATATCTTAGAAAACTTCTATGTAATGATACTACATAAATACAAATAAAACAAGGCTGAGCCAGTATTGAAAAAAAAAAATATCATTTGATCAAATTTCTTTTTATGATGTCTGTTTTAAAATATTTTAAAGTGAATTGACTACTTGCAATCACTAATATGCTCTATCTGAGCTATTTTTTTATATTATACTATTTCTTATTCAAAGTGTTTCTTAATACTTCAACAAAGTTTGTAATTAAAATAAATATATATTATTTTAAAGTTTTATATAAATATTTAATCATTGTGAAATATATAACTGTATATTTTTTTTTTTTAGTCTGAATAGATTTCTTGACATATAGTATAATATATTTTGACCTTTATATTTTTTCTACTCTTATTATAAAGCTAGTACAAGTATTTTATATACTATATAATCTTAGAAATTAAATATTATAGCTTTTGAAAATAGTATTAATTTCATGGTCATTTGATTTATATTGAATAAAAGTAACTCTAAAGATTTTCATTTTGATATAAATAAACTATCTATTTTTTAGATCTTTATGTTGATATTAAATAATTTATATTTTAATTCTTTTTTAAGAATAAAAATGATTCTATATATGAATACTTAGTATTTTTTTATATCTTTGAAAAATAGTTTTGATTTTTTAATTATTGTAACTATAATTCATATTAATTAACATAACAATTCTACTTTGTTTTCTTTCTTTGTTTCTTGCTTGAATAATTTTTTTTTAGTAAAAATTATAAGTATTTTATTTATTAATTTGTATAAATATTAAAATAAAGTTTTTTCCTTCCTTTTTATTGATTTTTTAAATACTTTAGAATATTTTTACTTTATTAAAATTGAATATTGTTCAAGTATTGCCATTAAAAAAATCTTTTTTAAATAGACTCAAGGTACCTGGAGATCAATACATTTTTATCTCTTCTAATATATTGAATATATGTATTTCTACTTTGTATTTTTCTTTTTCTATAATATAAAATATATTAATACTAGTTGACTTATATTTATTTCATTATGATAAAAGATTTACTCAATTATATTTTTCTTTTAACTCTTTTTTAAATATCTTTTGTTTTTCAGTTCTTTATTATCTATTTCAATTTTAGTATTATTTAGAACTTCAATTGAGATTGTTGATTAAATTTTCATATATTCTTTTAAAATAGAATTTTTATTTATGTATAACTTGATTTTCTATTATTGAGTTTTTGAATTTTTATTTAGTCTAAGGATTGTTTATATATAAAAAAAATAATTTGTAAAAGTATATTGTTTAAGAATATTTTAAATTTTTTTTAAATATAGTTAGATCTATATTTAGAATTTTAGTTAGAATACTATCTAGTATTAAGTATTCTACTAGTTTTTAAACTTGATTATACATGTTATTTTATATAGTAAAAGTATTGAAGATAGTTTATATAACTTATATTTCTTTTTTTTTATTATACTTATTAGCTATCTAGCTATTATATAAAAAATATAAAGTTTTTTTTTTTTGCAATTTGTATAATTTTTTATATTTTTGTTATCTTAAAAGTTATATTTAAAAAAAATAAATGGTTTAATTTATTTACTTTTGTTTGATTATTTATTATATTTTTTTTCCATATAATAGTTAATTAAGACCAGGTATAGAATACTGTAATACAAGAAATTTGTATAACTATATATTCTAAAACTAAACAATAAACAATTTATTAAAAATAGTTCACTTTAACTATTAATTTTACAATTTAAAATAGCCTAGTGTATACAAAGTTTATCTAATATATTATGTTAACAAGAAAAATAAAGATAGAAAAGAGAAAAAAGAGACTATGAAAACTAATTTTATTGGCAGTATGTTTCAAAGAACTATCAAATTAAAAAAAACTCTCAATAAAAAATGCTAAAGACAAATATTTTTTCCATTTTGAGAACTGAAAGTTTTGATAAATATATTGTATATACTGTATATACTATATATTATACAGTATATAAAAAACTCTTTCCCGATTACTTGAGGTGCAACAACCTCAGTAATAGGAAAAGGCTTCCAACACTAGAAACGTTCAAGTTTCACAGCTTGAACAACAGAGAATAGAGAGAAACCAACGTGCAGAAAGAAGGAGTAAGGAGACCACTTCCCTTCACAACCAATCATATGCCAAGAAGCCCAACATCACACAAACAAAAACATTAGCAATAGTGACAGTAGAACTAGCCCAAGAAAGTGAGGAAACAAATACTCAAGAGAACTTAGCAGCTGTAATGCCAGATACAGCCAGCATGGATATAGAAGCAGAACCACTCAGCAAAGGACAGATATGGAGTGAGCAGATGGAAAAAGAAGTAAATAAAACAGGTGACCCAGTAGCAACCCACGAATCTCTGACAGGAAGAGGCTCAGACGAAGAAGAGTCACAGAGGAGAAGGAACAACCCAGCAACAGAGGCTGACAATAAACACTCGAATGGACAGGCCTCCAGAAAAGAGGAAGAAGAATGTTGGATACCTGTAGTTCGAAGAACATCGCAGTACGTCCCAACAACAAGCCAAGACCAACACCAGTCAACCCGGAAGTCAGATATGGAAGAGAACACTTTAAAGTAGGCATTGATGCCAATGTTATCCCAGGGTCAAACAATGATGCAAAAATCCTCTACCTAACCAAAGCCCTCAACTCTCCGCCAGGACTCATCGCAATCCGCAGTGAACATAGAAAGAGAGGATACGAATCGTCACGACATTTGGTAATCAACAAGTGGCAGATGATGCAATAAGAATGGAACTACCTAATTTAGGTGACAACAAACTCACACACATGCAGATCAGCAGACAATCGATCGAGAAAGGTAAATCCATAGTGGTCTGGAACATACCCCTAAACACAAAACTTCTGGAAGTGAGACAGCATTTCACCAAATTTGGTAACATATCGGGAATCAGTATGAAAACCCAAAATTTGTGTCAATGTGCCACAATTACTTTTGAAGAAGAATCGGTCAAGGAAGCACTGGTCAAACAATGCAGTACCCTTATCAAGGGAGACACAGTCAGAATAAATAACGCCTACTGATCCATCAACCAAATAAGGGAAAGACACAGTATAGCGGCCAAATTGGTCAACCTACCACCGGGTACCATGGCATGGGACCTCAAACAAGTTCTAGGAGAGATGAATGCACGCACATGCTACATACCATGTACTTGCTTAACCAGATACTGACCAAAAAAGTTTGCAGTAGTAAGTTTCGAAACAAGAGAAGACTTACTTGCCACAAAAGACTCGACCTATATCCTCGTGAAACAGAGATATTCTTGGTGCCCATCAACACACCTTTGTGTTCAATCTGTGACGCAACAACTCATCTTGTCAAAAGATGCCCAATCAAGAAACGAAGATGACAATGGTGAGACTTCAACCACACCCAGATGGAAAAATATGAACAAATCTATAGCAAGTTCAAGCAAGCGAAGACGAATGGCCTCCGAACACCCTCTGTCCCACACAATAAGGAAGGTGCCAAACCAGCTTCATATGCAGTGGCAGTATAACGAATTCACACCTGCCTCCATCAATTCTGTGTAAGTATACATGACTCTGTGTGACTATGGACCTGAAGTCCGCCCTGTCTACTATTTTTGGACTCTCTGCATAACATCATCCGAGATTATCTTTAGCAATTCCAGGCTGAGTGCCTTTCATCATAGTCAATTTGTCTTGTTTCCCTAGAATAGAAATTAGCCCCATAAACAGTAGTAGCGTGAACCAATAGATTTCTTTTATTATTATTATTTTTTTTTTGTTTTTCTTTTTAAGTTATATTATAGCCCCATAAGTCTGGACATCTGCTATACCAAGATTTATGTATTTTTAATTATTGTATTTGTAGATTTATTTATGTTATTTTAACTAAAAAGTACTTTAGACCAGATTCTTATATAAAGAGGAAAAGTCTCTCCTGAAATAAAACAACTTTGTTGTCTGTTGGCCAAATAACAATTGTTCACTGACTTATTTCAAGAATTTATGGCAGCCCTCGCCCAAGGGTTGGGACAATTACAAGCTCCCGCACCACAGCCACTACAACAACAGCAAGGCACTGCTACCCCAAAATCTCCATCAGGATTTTCACATATAAGGGAGCCCCAGAGAAGAATATTATCACTTGAATATTACAATGCCTTAATATTTTCATGGCGCAAGGTATCGCAGAGCAACAAACGCACATACAGTATGCTGTCATCAGATTAGAAAGTGCCACTTTGCACTGGTATCTCAATAAAGTACAGGAGATCCAAGCTGCCAACCGAGTCAATGTCTTTGATGATTGGGACAATTTTGCTCGCAACCTTCATACTGCCTTCCAGCTGCCGAACCACCAACAGTATCTGCACCATCAATTAAAAAGGCTTCACCAGACTAGCTCTGTGCAAGAGTATAGCATGACTTTCCGAAACATTTTGGGTCAAATTGATAATATGGCTGAGGCCGATAAAATTGCATATTTCGTGGAGGGATTAAAACCTGTCACACGTATGGAAGTAAGCTACCACTCTCCCAATTCTTTTGAAGAAGCCTAGATACAGGCCATGAGATATGACATCACTATGTATGGTTCCAATAATAGGAATCAGTTATCACAGAATCGTCGTCTGCATCAAACAGCTGCCTACATACTTCCAATAGATGCCTGACAGACCACTCCCATGGAGTTGGACCAGTTGGATGAACAGAAAAAGAAATATATAATGCAGAAAGGACTCTGCTTTAAATGTGGAAAATTAGGGCACGTTGTAAGAAAATGCTCTCAGAGGCCAGCCAGAAATTTTCAGATAGAAACAGAGGAACCATCGTCTTCCTCCACCGCTGAATTTATCAAACTAGAAGAGAA
>CAJVPT010006874.1:0-10619 GCA_910592055.1 Acaulospora colombiana
TTTTGAGTCAGTACTTTTAAGTTCTCAAAATAACCCCGTGCACATTGACCAGATATAATTTTCATCGTGACATTTTGCACTTTTTAATGTGTATTAATAATGATAATTCAATTGTTAAATGGCCGAAGTTAATAGCATTATTGGGTCGACTCATCAGAATTTACAAGTGAATGATAATAAAACCGCATCGCTAATAGAATCAGTAAAAAAATGATCAATGGTAGGGATACAGAAATAGTTTGTGATTCAGGTTTCAGAATGTCCAATTATCACTTATGAGATTGCGAAAAAAGTGGGGTTTGAAAAAAATAAAAGTTCACCCGATATTACTGATATAGCGGTATCTGGTATTGTTAAGCAAGTATCAGGTAAAAAAATCTGGATCTCTCTTCACAGATTACTGGAGATAGTAAAAGCAAAGAAGCGTGGTTAGTAAACATATTGCATCTGACGATTAATAACTAATTACTGTATATCACTGATCTATTGTGAAGCAATGGCCTTTCGGGTTTGGATACTGTATTCCCATATACATAAGTCATAGATATCTTCAATTTCAGAAGTAGAAGTATTTTTATCAATTGGTTTAGTTATAAAAGCTTGAGTTTCAGGTTCAGGCTCTAGATCTGGGTCAAGATCAGAATCGAAAGTATCACCCTTGACCAGAATCATGATAGTTCATTTATGCCTTATTGCAATCCTGTTGAAGAAAGCAAGATATTGTGAAGTTGAATTTTGACCATCATGAACTCTAGAAGCATATTTATCTTTGATTTTTTTTTATTTTTTAGCCGTAATGCCATATGGCTTAAAAATTTATTAAACTTGTACTACGTTTTTCATTAATACTATAGATAGAATTACACAACTTCTCAATTATTATTGTATTTTGAATCCAGGTAAGTAATTCTTTTATATGTTCTGAATTCTTTTTCATATATAGAAATGATTGAGGTTCAGAATTGGTTTTGTTTCTTTATTTTTAATATATCCAGTACAATATCAAGAGTAATTAGAATTATACTATTCTAAAAAATTTGATTTGTTAGGTTCATAATAAATAATATTAAGAGTGGTTACTTTAGTAAGTTCATGCTCAATATTATAATCACATTTGTGAAATCTTGTAGAGTAGAAGTCTCAGTGATATGGATATTCTAAAGTCTTCTAAGTCTCTCTTTTAAGAAGAAATATTTAAATATTTTAGATTGATTAGTTAATTATATTCAAGTTTTTTCTTTTGAATTTAATTAAAAGTTTAAGTAATATTTAATAATTTGATATATTTATAAAATTGATTTCAACTTTTATCAATTTTTATGAAATTGTGATAGACAAAAACTGACTATTACAATAAACTCATCTATATTATTTTTTGAAATAGCCAAGTTTAAAGTATATAATTAAATATTTCATATATTTTCAGTTTTTATATAACATTAAACTTTTTTGAATAAAAAGATTTATCTTTCTTTTGTCTAATATAAAAGCTTCTATTTAATTATTTTTAAATTAATACAAATAAAAATTTCTTTTATATCTTTATAAGTCTTCTAATCTAATAATATAATATCAAGTTCATTAATATAAGTATGTAATTAAAGTAGATTTAATTTAACTAATTGATTATATTTATTAAAAATTTGATTTAAAATAGAGATAAAATTATTAGTTTAGTGTTTTCTGGTTTTTTAGATAGTTGCTATAATAGATAAATAAATAATATATATTAATAAAAAAATTGTAACTATATAATAATTAACTTATTTTTTCAAATTGAAATTAATTATTTTAAATTAATATTTTATAATTAAAATTGAATAGGTTATAATTATTATGATTCTATTAGAAAATAAATATAAACAAAATATGAATTCAATCAAAAATCTAAGAATTTATAATTCTATATAATATAATAAAAAAAATATTATTATTTAAAAGAATTTTGAAAAGAATAGTTAATATACTTTTATATTTACCTATATATATTTACTTCTAAAAATTTAAGTCTACTTACTATGTTTTTATTATTAATTTTTACTTTGACAATTTTTAAATTCTTAATTATATAATCCAAAAATTATGAAATTCATATATATTATTATAATTATTATTATTTTAAAGCTAGCAAAGTCATGCCATGTAGTTTTTATTTAATCAAAAATTACTTTTCCTACATATATAAATTGAATTGCAAGAAAATAAATTTAGATAGAGAAAAAACTAATTACTTAGTATCTGAATGAACCCTGCGACTTGCTACAGTCCAACAAATAGTAGATGTTAATATGTCATAATTCTACTAATACTAAAATTTATAGAAAAAATTAAGTTTGATGTATATCCATTTTGAAGTATGTTTTTAATACTATAATTGGTTAGGTCTATATAAAGATATCTCTGATCATACAGATGATTTCTGCTCTCTTGTACTGTGTCTTTTTGCTCTTTTACTTTGCAATTTTTTACCTTTTACCTCTTCTCTCTCCTCGTGATTCCCTATGATTTTTTCCACTCTATTACTAATTTGCACCTTAATTTCCATACCTTTCGTTTCTTTTGCCAGAACTATATTGTAGCTGCTTTTATTGCAATCTTAGCAGCCTTCTTATCACCTGTGATTTTCTCTGCTATCTTCCTTATCTTGTATTTAATGACTCTTCCGATAATATCATTCCATCTCACTTCATCGGCTCTAGGTGTTTTTCTTGTTGTGATTGTTGCTTTGAATAACCATTTCAATTCATCTTTTATATTTTCTATTTGCTTCTTGCTATCTGCTCTGGCTGCACATTCTCTGCAAGAAATTTCGTAAATCTTTCTATTAGTCTTGTTTCATTCAGTCCACATGTAAATAGATGGAAATCTTTTTTCTCCTGCCTCTTACAAATTATACATATTGTGTTATTATATAGACTTGACTTTCTTATATTCATATTTATCATAGTTGGGTACTCATTTAGTCACATCTTTTATCTAAAAGTCCTATCTCTATAGTCCTTTAGATCTGTTTGAGAGAATGTTACTTTTGATGATGTCATTGTTTGCCATATCATATTTCAATCAATTTCTTTGGTTTTTCTGACTGTGAACCAATCCTGGTTCCATCTCAAGGCTCTTCATTTGCTTGCATATTTGGTTTTAGGCAGAGTTGTTTGGGTGTCTTGAATGGGAGATCTATAAAGAACTGGTTCCATCTTAATAGTGTTTTGCTATTGGTGATTGGATCTTTACTATATCTCTATATCTATCAACTAGTGTAGTTGTCACTAGTGTGGTTGTTACTAGTTTGTTTGCTAGCTCATTTCCTTTATTGTCTGAGTGGCTTTTGACTTTGGTCTATATGACTATTATATTTTGTATTATTATTATATTGTGTATTGTGTTTACCAGGATTTTGTTTGTGCTCTCATTTTTCCTTGTCCTATTTATATAACAGTTTTCTTCTTTCTTGATTGCATTGATCAAGCTTTGGCTATCTGTTATTACTTTTATCTTTTTGTTAACACTTTGTACAGACTGCTATAAGGATCACTATTAATTCAGCTCTTGTGGAGAATAGAAAATCTTGAGTTTCCACTTGGAAGGTACTAATCTCTGTATCTTTTTTAGTTTGAATAATCTAGCCATCCCTATTATGCTATTTGTATGTCATCTTATAAATGAACTATCTATGCAAATACTAAGATTATCATGTCCTGCTATCTCCTATGCAATTTGTTGTATTCTATGGATTATTCTTTCTGGGGCCTTAATTTTTCTCTGTATTAGGACCTTAGTTGTTGAGATTGAGTTCAGGTATATTTTTGGTTGAAATGTTGGTGTTCTAT
This sequence comes from Acaulospora colombiana, assembly GCA_910592055.1. NCBI lineage: Eukaryota > Fungi > Glomeromycota > Glomeromycetes > Diversisporales > Acaulosporaceae > Acaulospora > Acaulospora colombiana. The sequence continues at coordinate 3,831 of CAJVPT010006874.1, forward strand.
ATGTATCTATTGTTAAAGGTCAAAGAAATCAAACAAAGTTCAAAATTTTACTGTGGTCACATGACTGACGATCGTGATATGACCGAAGCTTACATGAGACAATCAATTGCTGACTATCACTATACTCCTTACAAGCTAGAAAAATGTGCAAACAATCCATTTGCATCAAAAAGGTAAAAAACTATAAGCTAAGGTAATAGAAAATTAGCTGACCAAGGGGCAATTTATGCATGACATAATACTAGAATAGCCATAGTGATTATGTAATAGCCCTATATGTAAAAATGTATAAATGTAACTTCTTTCAATAACTTAATAAAATGACAAATCTCAAAACTAATCTTAAGACGACTCTCACTACGAATCTTTTGGATAGATCATTATAACAGTAAAGTTATAAGTAGTTTTAGGGAAAACTACCTTGAGACTTGTCCAAATCTTTTTACGCCTCTGCCTTGATTTTGATATTGTTTTGCATATGTGTAATAGAAGGACAGACCTTTCTATCCGCAGGTTATGCGAGCTTTTGGTCATTAGCGACAGACTTGCCACTTAGCCTACTACACTATCTCTTTCAAGATGAGCTTTATTTCTTGTAAAACGGACTGTAGTCTGTTTGTTGAAAGTTGTCTGATGGTTATCTCTTGTTGTTCAGAATGATATCCTGTGGTGCTCTTCTTCACTTTGATATTTATTGACTGTGCTAACAGTTGATGCATTATACATTGCTGTTGGTCCTCATATTTGTTTCCAAGTTCTGAATTGTTGAAAGGGTACCCTTTGCACTTAAAAACTGGAGATGTCTAGTTATTGCTAACCATATGTTGACTATTATAACTTGGTTATTCAGTATTTTCTTTTTTCTTGTGATTATAGTTATCCTATCTTTCTTTATTGCTAACCACTTAATTGTTGATTGTTGTTGTGGAGAAAGCCCTGGTATATTTGAGCAAAAGCTATTTATCTTTGGACTGTGATAACTGTTGTGTTTTTTAGCTAGATCTGCTTCTTCCTTATTTTCTGCCTGCGAATTGCTTGCATTGATCTATATTTCCTTTAAGTCCCTATACCATTGTGGAGTTCTACTCTGTTTGCCTAATTTTGCCTATACCTGTTGCCATGTGAAGAATCTTGTCTTGTTATTACTGAATAGTTGATCCTGGAAGAGGATTCCTCTATTCTTGAGGTGCTTCCTGTGTTTGTTGTATTAGCTTTCCTATACTATTTCCTTGATTGGTTTGCCCTCATTTGCAACAGGTTTCCCTGCCCAAGTGTGTTCAACTGGGGCAAAAGTAATTTCTTGTATCTTCAATATGCTTAATATTTTATTTATTAGGTTTTTTTTTTTTTTGTTCAGAAGCGAAGTTTGTTCTTCAGGATCAATGTGCTGGCCTATTATTCATTCTGGAGTTATTGAAGTCAGATCTGTGTAGTAATACCACTTAAAATATAGCTGTTCAGTCTATGGAACAGATTTTTGCCATGCATGAGAATTTGCCTATCCCACAAATTAAAAAATTTATATTTAAGGTCCATATGTATTATACAATTTGGGGTTGTTGATAATAGACCAGCTTTGTGTTTGAATACCTTGTTTATCTTGCTGCTTATTTTATCACTTTTTTCTTCAGACAGGACTAAATTATTTAGTAGGTATTCTATTGCTGGGTAGAGAGCATGGTTTATGATATAATATGCTTGTTTATATATAATTTTTTTCCATATTAGGATTCTGATAGTGGTGTTTACTTTCTCTCTAATGATATTCTTTTGACAAGTTTTTTTCCCATCCTCTGATATTTATACTCCTAGAATTTTTGTTGCCTTATTGTGTTATAAAGGATGTATTCAGTCTCCATTTAACTTGATGTTATCTGTTCTGTTTTCTCTACTAGTGTTAACATAGATTAGTGATAACTTGTTACTATTGACTTAAATATTATTTATTCTGAGAAACTCTGATGCTTTATCTATTATATGTTGCATTTCAGTTTGGGAGCTTGCAAATCATATTGTGTTATTTATGTATACCATTGCTATAATTTTAGTTATCTTTTTAATCTTTGTGCTCATCTTTCTTGTGCTTGGTGTGGTTAGGTCTAAGATGACTTCAGTTTCCATTTTGCATCCTTTGTGCTTGTCCTCAATTTCTTGCAACAGTGGGCATAGAAGATTTTCTATAGTAGCAGCTATATAGTGTCCCCTTAGTCGATTCCATCATGAATAGAGTATTCTTCTGTGAGAACATACTCTATTATAACCCTGTTACTTCTACCTTCTAATATATTATCCATAATTTTGATTATGTGTTCCGGTAGCTGTATTCTTCTAAGAGCTCAGATCATTATCTATTTGTTGATAGAGTCATATGCTTTACTGATATCTTGGCTAAATATTCAAGCCTTTTTCTTGTATTCTCTGGCCTTTTCCATGACATTGTTTAAAATATGAATTGGTTCCTGTGTACTTCCTCCTGGCAGTCCAGCCCAGTTGTTTTCACATAGTATTTTCCATTTTGTGCACACTTCTGCTATTCTTATTGTGAGAATTACTATAAAAATTTTTCTGGCTGTTTCTAACAAAGTAATGGGATATGTAATGTTTATGTCTCCTAACCAGTCTTTGGGTTTTGGGATTGGATATACGTTCTTCTTCTTTCAGTCACTTGGAATTTTTCTTATTATCAGGATCTGATTAAAGAGGAATTCTAGGACTTGCAGTTTTTTCTCTCCCAAATTTTTAAATATGCTATATGGTATTTCAGAAGGTCCTAGTGCACTTGTTGTCTTTTTCTTATAGTTCGTGTCTTTAATTTTTTGTTGTTTTGATGGGGTTTACTATTTCTTTGTACCAATCTACTCGAATGCTCATGGTCTTAATTTGTAATTTTTTTTTTTTAATCATAACTGTTTGGCTATTACAAATAAGTAGTTATACATATATGTTATAATAAACTTATTTTACATAAATAGCTGTATATATATTTAACTAATGCTATATACAACCACTACCAGCCAATCCCAAAGCTTGAAAACTGCATTATTTTGTCTTAATTATTCTTAAACCAATTTTTATTAAGAGTATTCTAGTTATCAGGCTGTCGAATTCAGTATCTTGAATCCTAGTTTTCGATTCTTTGGAGTGGTTCGTGGATTTCTCCTTCCATCAAGATCTCCTGATAGTTAAGTCTATAAAAGCCAGTACAGCTATATGCATGAGGATAAGTCCTGAGAGATATGCTATCAGTTTGGGGATCTACTCTTCTTATTATTATTTATTATTGATAATATGATTATGTCAATAGTAATCCTATTCGATTTCAGATCACAACCTGATCACAATTTATATATAGACCGGATGCTATATTAAAAACATCAGGTAGTTTACAGTTACACCAATGGATATGTTCTTTTTCTTATCAAGCTGGTCTTGTATCTTATTGATGAAATCGAACCCAAATTTTGTGATTTTTGACCTTTTATGGAATATTAACCACTGCATTATTGACCCATTGGTCCTTGTTTTATTGCCATACTTGGATCACCAGATCATCATAATAAGATAGATAAGATCTTCATGTTACTTATGGCTTATTTTTCACTAGACCCTCATGTGGTATTGAACTCTGGACCTAGTGATTGTGACCTGAGAGCACTACCACTGTGCTATGGACTTACAGGTCTAAAATTCATATATATTACATATTAATACTAGTTTTATTTATTATATTTTTTTAAAAAATTTTGGATATGTAATTTTTAAAGTTTATTATTGTTAAAAATTTTTTTCTTTATCAAATTTTTACTTTTGAAGAATTTTGATTGACTATTATTGTAAATTATATATAATTAATAAAAAAATAAAAATATTTAGCAATAATAAAACTTTAAAATATATTAACAAAAAAACTCTTTCTGCATAATCATCAATCGAAAAAAAATTTTTTTATAAGGCAATAAAATAAAATTTTAACTAGAAACAAAGCCAAAGCGACTGGGGCTCCCCCCAGAAGCCTCTTTAAGTCACAAGATGAGTTCTCAATACTCGACATTATGCTCTCAGATGCTTCAACACCAAAAGTTTCAATAGTATTCAAACAAAACAAAACTTCAAAAGTATTCTTAACAAAGCCCACTAATGAAACTACCATTCCACTTCTTCTAAATTGCCCTGAATCATGGCTCATTCCCACCTGCAACACCAACTCGTGTGACCTTGAAGTTATTCAAATCAATTTCCTTAAGAAACAAACAAGAGTATCTCCTCCCTCTCTTCAAGTTTCCATCCAGAAAATGAAATACCTTGATATTGAAATACTAAATACCTTCATGAACCATCAAACAGGATTTCACCTTGAAAAAAATGACAGAGAGCTTGCTGTTTGGGAAGTGATCAAAAACACCTTAAACTACAAGCTCCATTGGCCCTGAAATCGAATTTCCATCTTTACTGACAATAACCTTGGCACCTTCTCTCTCAAAAAAAAGGAAACACCAGCCCCCCCTCAAAACTCCAGTAGTACAAGATGATCCTTCTTGTACAATAGAAAATTTCCAAGGAAACCCCCCCAATGTGAACCGGCATACAAATCACTCCCTTGACACAGACCCCATTGACCAGCCAGATATGGAAATAGATGAGCATTACACAAATAATACAAGGAACCTTCTGATGATGCGATCAATATCCAATCATAGGCAGACCAAGTAGACAGTGAAAAGACTCAACAAGTTCTCAAGGATAATCTGCCTCTTACCGTCACAGGCATATAGTCACAAGAGGTCCAGCCTATAGAAAAAAGTCTTCCGACTCGAGAGCTTAAATATTACACTACAAGAAGCCATTAAAGAAATCTATAATAGCATCATATCTTGCGAAAGAAATCCAGAAGCCATAGTATCACTGTTTATCAAACTCAAAACTCTTTCCTGGATTTCCTCACCAATTAACACCAAAGCCATTCTAACAAAAATCGAGCATTGAGACAGAGCTTTTTTCTGATCCTTCGCAAAGACTGAAGCTATCAAGGGAAAACATAAAGTGAAATACAAAACTATCGAAAAAGAATTCCACAACAACTACATAAAAAAGCATAATATTAGGTATATTAACCAAATAACAAAAAAGAAAATCTGAACCATCCTAAACATATTCATCTTTGCAACATTTCTCCAGACCCACGACTTCTTCACATTCAAATTTTGGCAAACAGTGAACTTTTAGAATATGGATTCAACTTTTTCATGAATCCAGAAAGGAAAAAGTGAATTACAAAGAGCTCCTGCAAGCAATGGAAAAAATAATCTTCCAAACTTATCAGAACATCCAAGTGAAGTCCCAACAAAAATAAAAATCAAACTTCCACATGCCCTACTGATCCAACTTCCAAATCAAACAGGCCTTATGGCAAATTCCCTAAGGAGTTTCTACAACTTCGACCTTCTGCCTCTCAATTACTTCGTAAAACTCCCCGAAATCCTCAATTATCCAGATAAACTCTCAGAAAAATGGCATGAAGTTTTTCCCATCAAAGAACAAAAGTAACTCAAATCCCTGGGTCTAATACTCAGAGAGCTCCGGGACAGCTTTTATGTTTTCAACAAACTTCCTGAGAGCTATTTTGACCTGTTTCCACCCAAGAAGCTATTACCTGATACCTACTAAATGTTACCACAAGACTTAGCAATAATGTTTCCAATTACCAATAAACCTCATGTCATAAAAACAGCAATTAAAGAACTACGAGACAACAACTTCACAATTAGATTCCTTCCTAATGATTATTTCATCCAGAATATTCCCCTTTCCTAGCCCTACTGACACAGTGAAAACACCGGAATGAGCCTTCCAATTAAAGACCAAGTACTGGTAATAGAGCTGCTTCAACAACTTCACTCCAGATACAAGTTCAGACTTCCTCTTGGTTCTGAATGGATAAACCCATCATTAACTCAAACTGATTGTCCAATGATGCCAAAAAACTTTAGTGAAATAGCAGACAAACTGAACATCACTCAACAAGCACTACACAGAAAAAATCTGAAGTTTCAAGAAACTATTTAAACCATCAAAATACTTTATTATGGTCCTATTCCTTGGGAGTGGATTACCCCGCTAGTACCTGATCTACCCACTATTGAAGAAGCCTCAGAATACTTAAAGAAAAAAGACATAACCCTTCAATTACTTCTTATTGATGATATCAATTTACCGGCAAACATTTTTATTCTCAAACAACATTTTTATTTCGACAAACTCGCTCAAAACTTCATTGAAGAAACAGAGCTACCGGAACCCAATGTAGTCCTAATACCAAATTCCTACTGATATAAACAGCGAACCAGAATTAAACCTTAGTTATTCCTTTGATGATACGAACTGCTCCCACATAATACCTATACCCTTACAAAAGAAAAAAGAAAACAATATCAAAAATCTCTTGACAATAACAGCTCTAAATATTAGAGGCCTCAATCAAGCCAGAAAATTACCGAGTCTAATTAACTCCCTCCCCAACTCAAGAGACATCACCATTTGCACCGAAACAAAATATACTAAAAAATATCCCATCCTCAATAGAGTAGATAACTACATAACCATCACCAGTAAACTAGCCCTATCCCTTAGCAATGGAATCTGCATTATTATATCTAAGTTGCCATCACCACATATCTTCACAACATATTTTAAAAATGAGTTTTGGTGTGCCATTCACTTAAAATTCAGACCAAAAATAAGTGTGATTGTAATCACTTTATATCTCCCACACAACAATACATTGAGAAATAT
>CAJVPT010006875.1:0-10619 GCA_910592055.1 Acaulospora colombiana
TTAAATGAAATTAAATAATTATATAACAATTTATATGGACTGGTATATATCTGATTTGAATTATATTGGATTTGATCTGAATCTGATTTGAATCCGATTTGAATCTGATAATTTTGTAAAATTAAAATTCGATCCAATCCAAATCTGATCGGATTAAAAATTTTGAAATTTGATCCGATCCGATTCGTATCCAATTCATGGATCAATTGGATTCAGATCAAAATTGTGAACACTAATTATGGCATTATTTTTGAAACTAAGAATTATAAATCTTTTTTTGTTATAGATTATTTATTGTAAAATATAATAGATTTTGACATTGACTTGCTAATATATAAGCTTGGAATTGAAGGCTATAGTGTTTAATGTAAGACCAATTAGTTTTGATATCTATTCTTTTATTTGATTTATATTGAGTGTTGCATCAAATACTTGGATTACATTCTCATTGATTAATATGCTTCTTTGATTGATTGTTTTGATCTTATCATTCTTTTCTTAAAATATGATAGTTGTAAATTGTCACAATTGTTGAATCCTTATAGTAATATTGTTGATCATTCTGAATTTGGTAAAGATGGATTATATATCTATGAGTTTTATATAAAGAGTATATTTTATACTTTGATACTATTTTTTTTGATTTTGTAATTGTTAAAATCCATGTGAATAAGATGTTTGCTATCCATATTAAATTAATAGTAATAGCTTATTGTGCTATCTACTGATCACTAAAAAGAACAATAATATAAGTAATACCCTTGGTAATTTCACTATGAATATTGAGAAGTCCTTCAGGTAAAAATGAGTCTCTAAAAGGGGAAACAAAAACAAAAATCAAATGTTCCTTATTAAAAAGTATTAAAATTTTTAAATTAATAACTATAAAAAAACTATACACAATTGTTCTCTATTATCCAAATCATTGATTCATTATATTTTTGACTTTTGTTCCTATTAAAGTAAAGAGCTATAAATTTTGTTCCTCAAAAAGGAATATAAGTAATCTGCAAAATTTTATATACTAAATACTTTAGAGACCTATAATTACTTTCAGAAAAATCTAGGGTTTTGATCAAGAAAATATCTTTTTTTCAATGGTTTCTTCAGAAATATTCTGGACTTTAATTCTTACTTTATATTTTATTCTTATATATTTAATGCTAGGGTTGAAAAAGAATATTGGATGTAATCTATAGAGCTTAATTCTTTAGTTTTATCTACTTGGATTGATATTTGGGAAGGATTCATATTCTGTTATTTTCTTGATTCTACTATTTTATTTTTGTCTATTATTTTAATGTTAGGATCTATATTTCTTGTATATTACAAAAAAGAGTTTTGGATTTTTACAGTTTTTATCTTTTGTTATCTGAGAAGTTCATTGAGTATTGAATTTTTTTATCAAGGAGATCAAGTCTTTTTTTACCTAGTTACTTTATAAATTGTTATTTGAAATACTGTATAACTTGAAAAAAAAACAGTGTCATGAATAACAGTTATGATATTTATTTTTGATCTAGTTATTGATACTATATTTGATGAAAATATTATTATTGTTATATTGTACCTGGGTTTATTTATCTGAGTTGGTTTTGTTTTTATTTGAATAGAATTAGCCTAGTCCTTGGATATACTATTTTTAATGTAGTTAAGCCTGTAGTTGAAGCTTATGCTCCTGGTTATTCTATTTATAGTATTTTATTTTTTAGTTTATGCTGTACCATTAGTGAATAGAAAAGAGTTGAGATTTGAAATTGATTTTATATATACAGTATATTATATTTTAATACTAGTTTTATTTATTATATTTTTTTCAAAAAATTTTTATATATAATTTTTAAAGTTTTATTATTGTTAAAAAATTTCTTTCTTTATTAAATTTTTATATTTGGAGAATTTTGATTGGCTGTTATCATAAATCATATGATAATTAATAAAAAAATAAAGATATTTAGCAATAATAAAACTTTAGAATGTATTAATAAAAATTTTTTTAAAAAAATATAAGAAATAGAATAAGTATTAAGATATAATATATATAAATTTTATAATTTTTGGCTGTATAGTTAGTGATTTAAAATTGTTAAAGTTGAAATTTATAATAAAAACATAATAAGTGAACTCAAACTTTTGAAAGCAACTATATCTCTGCCTTTTCTAAGTATTATTTATAGAAGATATTTTCTTCTTTAATATTGATTGTAAATATTATTAGTCATTTGGATTATATGAAATGCTACATATTAGTGATGGACTTGTTGGATTAGTTCAAAATATTATACAAGGAGAAAAATAGAAAATCTTATTTATACTCACTATCATAAAAAAAATTATTCAAGTATAAAATAACAAAAGATGAAAATAAGACAATGGTTGCTACACCAATTGATTATAATTGTAGCTATTCTTATCAAGAAATTAAGACAGCCCTACAAAAATATGGAAAGGTTTTCAGCAATCATATTAACAATTACTTTTGCTCTTAAAGAAAATTAAGAAATAACTTATTTCAAACCAACAAGATCTAAATAACAAATAGTTTATTTATATTAACGTGAATATTTTTAGGATAGTATTTATCTAATATGGAATAGATAATAATAAAGTTAATGTTATTTTCAAAAACTGTAACAGTTAGTCTTTAATATTATATAAAATAGCAATATATTCACAAGTCTTATAATAAAAGCAATAAAGTATACTCGAGCCAAAGTATGCTATATATCAAGAAATCCTTTTATCTTGAAAAGAAGAAGATATACAGTCATCTGTTTTGCAATAGTAAAAGATTTGTATAAGACTTTAAGACAACATACAGTATATCAATATATGGCCATAAACTTAGCTGGAGTATTAGAAAGCACTTTAAAAAAGAAATGTTGCAAGATAAAAAACTGGCTCAAACAGTAAACAATAAAGATAGTGATGAGAAAGTTTACTTTAAAACAATACATATTAAACTTTACTCAAGACAGTTAAGTCAAACTGATATTAGAAAAAATATTAAAATCAATTGGGATACAATATCTAAAAAAGAAGCAGAAACAAAAAGTAATTCTAAGAAAAAGTTAAACCTAGAAAAAAAAAAAAAAGAAAAAAATATAAATCCAAGGCAACAAACATATTACTGGAACAACAAAAACTTTCAAATGCTTTGTTACTGATAGTAACAAGGAGCCAATCAATTCTTGTAATAGAAGTTTATATAATAGGTCTAAAAGTTTTTATCCTAAAAGTAAAGTAATCAAGATCCCTTTCATCAAATTTTGAAAAATCTCAAATGACTAAATGATAAAATAAATTTAATTGAAGAATAAATAAATAGTTAAAATAGAATAAGAGAGAGGTAATAGAATAATTGCTCCTAAAATTAGCACCAGTTCAATTAAAATATATTAGGAAAGAATTTGATTCACAAGAAAAATCAAACTCATTCTAGAAAAAAAATGCAATTCTAAAGAAAACAGATGACATTAACACAACTTTTACCTATATAAAACATAATACATTACTTGATAACTTCATTAGCATATTTCAAACTAATACTTTTAATAGAATTGAAAAAGAATATAAGCTATATAACAAGTATGCTATAGATAACTCTACAATAACTGACACTATCTCAATTGAAATATACAATATCAGATAAATTAATACTAGCCTAGATTAACAAAGACTATATAAACTTTTACAAAAGCTTGACATAGATATCCTAGGTATATATGAAACCAAGTTAACAAATAAAGCAACAAAGTTTGACAAGTTTTTTATAGTAGTAATAATAAAAAACCCAGATTAGGGTGGAACTTCTTATTAATAAAAACATTGAAAAAAAAGCTAGAATCTATTAAAAAAATAGAAGATTACATAATACAAATCAACTTTATATTAGCAATATATAGAAGACTAAAATTATATAGATATTCAAAACTCAAAGAAAGAAGAAAGCACTATATTTATATAAGCAAATAATATATCTTATAGTAAAATTGTTTGTATACTATGACAAAAAATTTTTGCATACTGCAGTCAAAAATTTAATAAATAACTATATTTAATTATCACCAAAAATCGATCTAAATAATCATATAATTTAAAAATATTCTAGTAAAAATACTATCAGATAACGATCACATATTATTATTAGCAAGAATAACAATAAACAATCTGCTTAAGAATTAAGCTCAAGAGTAGTATAGATCAAAATACACAATCCAGCAAATTCCATAGTTGAACAATAGAAAAATTCAAAATCTGAATAGGAAGGAGCTACTTCTTTAGCAATAAATTTGTCAAGACTTCTTAATTTTTTGATGATCTTTTTTATATACTTTAGAATTCTTATATTTCAATTGGCTTGTATTTTCTTCAAAAGAAAATGAATCTTATTGGCTTTCCTATAGGCTTTGAAATCTTTCTTTGAAATTGCAGATTCAAACTTAACTTCTTTTTTTGTATTAACAGTAGAATAGATTTTTTTTTTTTTTAAGATACTTGTATATATTCTTGATAATTATTGACTCAAACTTATGCCAAGCCTTGCCAAAATCTTAAAAATCATTTTCTATTCTTAGTTTGAGAGATTGGGAATCAATCTTTAAGTGTATCACTTTGATCAAATTTTTTAGATTTGGTGATGTAGGATAATTTTGATATTATCGAAGGTTGAATTTGACTCTGTGATCTACTGTTGTATACTGCTTGGCAAGACTTGGAATCTATGACAAGGTTTTTTTGAGATCAACTCTTTCTATATGAACTAGATTGAACAGGCTATAATATATAAACTAAAATATTCTTAGTATATACAAATAAAAAAAATTTACTGAACTATCTACTTCAACTTTTCAACTGATATATTAGGAAAGATACTATTTTAAAATAACAAAATCCAGTTCAGTCCATATCAGTTATTATATAATTCTACTAAAAACTATATCTTACTTTAATCAGATAAATCATCTCAAGCATTAGAAATAGTTTTATTACAAATCTATCTTTTCTATAATTAAATAGATATAGAAATCTGAGAAAAGGAAAACAAGTCCTACTATCAGACAACCTCACAGACTAGTAAACAACTACAAGGCAATGGATGTTAACTTTATTTATTTCCAGATCTATAGAAATAAAAATTCAGATGGAAAACTGGAAAGCCATACAATAAAACAGGTCATTCAATCAGAAGAATATATAGATGAACTTATAAATAAACTAAAATACAATAAAATGAATATAATTAACTAATTCACTTTTTATATAGATAGCTTTTGCAAAAAATGAACAAAAGATAATGAATTTGAAATGGGTTTTGCTTGGGTTCTAATAAAGAATAACAAAGTTAAAAAACAATTTTTAGCAGAAGCAGAAACATTGACTATTTTTATTGCACTATATATAGCTCCTCAAAATACAATAATCTTAATTTTTACTAATTGTAATACTACAATTAATATATAGAAGTTCATCTGTTCACAAACAAAGATACTAATAAAAAGATAAACAAAGATCACTAACTGATTAATATGAAGCAAAATCAAAAACTTAGTAAAAAAAAAAGATCTTATATTGAAAACTACAAATATTAAGGATTATAGAATTAATAGATTTGACAATTAGATAAATCTACTTGCTAAATAAGCTAGATTCAAGAATTCAATAATATGGCATCAACTACCAGAGTTAAGAAAAGTTCTCATGATAGCTATATAGTAAAAATACGTATATAATAGAGATCAATATAAGAGAATTTGTCAAAACATTTAATAGTAAAAGAATTGGAAAAGATTAAATAGCACAGAAAAGAATTCAAAAGCTGTAAATTCAAAATAATAAAATTATAAATTTATTAACCTTCTGAAATCAGTTTAATTTATCCAATAGCTTCAATATATCCTTTAAAGCTAATAAAGACAAAAGCTTCCTGACCAACTTAATTCACAATAAACTTTTAATATTGCAGATAAAGATGGATCCCTAAAGGGGAGATAGGGATAAAAATCAAATATCTCTTACTAAGAAATATTAAAATTTTTAAATTAATAACTATAAAAAAACTCTTACAATTGTTTTCTATTATTTAAATCTTTGATTTATAGTATTTTTTGACTTTTGTTTATATTAAAGTAAAGAGCTATAAATTTGTTCTTCAAAAAGGGATATACAGTATAGTAAGTAATCTATGAAATTTTATATATTAAATACTTTAGAAATCTATCATTAATTACAAATACCCAAGAAAATAAAATCAAATATTTATACTATAATAACTTGTTCAATATATGAACTTCAAGAAGAAATATTAGAACATCTTTTTGAATAACCAGTTACTAAAGAAGCCAGAGAAGATATATGATAGAAAGCAAAAGAAAAAATCAATTGTTATATCAATAAAGAAATAAATGATAAAAAAGAAGCTTATCCTGCAATTGATAATTGAACAAGTAAATGATTAAACAAGATTTAACAATTTGATAGAAGTCTTTTCAATACTATCTGTGAATATATAAAAGAACATAAAACCATTTCCTTGAAAAATTATCTCAAAATATAATACAAAATTCTTCTAGTATTTATATAAAATATAATTAATAAACTTTGTTACAAGATATGAAAATTTTCAAGAAGAATATCTGAAATAGCCACTGTAAAGTAATAGAATAGAAAAAAATGTAGATATTATTGAAGAGAATAAAACATTTAAAAGATCTGGGTAAAGATCCAATGCACAAACTACATAAGAGCAAAAAAAAATTCTCAATACTTTTAGAAAACTTGAGCAAAAATTATTAAAAGATAGAAGGTAAAGAAGAATATAGAAATCATTAAAGACTGGGTTTGTAATAGAGCTAAATTATTTAATTTTTAATTGCAGACAGAATTTAGAATAATCTACAATAATGACCTGTAGGTAATAATGAGTTCTTAAAGTATTTAACATATAAAATTTTACAGATTACTTATGTCCCTTTTTGAAAAACAAAATTCATAACTCTTTAATTTAATATAAACAAAAGTCAAGAAATACTATAAATCAATAATTTGAATAATAGAGAACAATTGTGGATAGTTTTTTTAAGTTATTGATTTAAAATTTTTAATGTTTTCTAATGAGAGACATTTGACTTTTATTTCTGCCTTCTCCTTTAGAGACACATCTTTATTTGTAGGCAATAATTTTATAAATTAGAGAATTTATTTAAATTAGTAAAGAAGTAAAATATTATTATCTAAATTGCATCTAGAGAAATAGTTTTTCTAATAATGTGTGAGTCAGTATATAAAAGTCAAAATATCTTTTAAATATTTTTATATATATAATAAAGATATGTCATATTGACCTGACTGTGGATTAAAAAAAAAAAAATGTTTAATGATCCAGATATTTATATAATATAAAAGAAAAATAATAAATAATTGGTTTCTTATTTAACTATATTTTATTATTAATTATTATTTATAGCAAATAAAATCAATTTTTTTAATAAAATAATTCTTGTATCATAATATATGATACATTTAAGATTGTTCAGAATTCTATTATAAGTACTTTGATCTAGTTATTAAGTAAAAAATAAATACAAATTATTATATTGTTACTAAAGTTAAAACTTTAATTAATTTATTTATTTTAATTTAATCAATTTTAAAAATAATTTATTGTTTTAGTAGAAGTTTAAATAAAAATCTTTTAATCTTTAATATTATTACCTATATATTATTATTGTAGATTACTTTATAAGTTTTGATAAAAATCAAAATTCTAATTATTTTATTTTATATTTACTAGAATTTTCTTTAATTTCTTATTTTTTTATTTTTTCTCTTTTAATATTGTTATTTTAATTATTGTAATATCAGTTTTTTATATTGATAAGTTTAATACTCTTTTACCTTATTTTTTTTATAGATTTTAAGGCTTATTTTTACTTTGTAATTTTCTTATATTTTGTTTTTTGGATTTTTTTTTTAAAATTTTCTTTCTAGCTATTGCAATTTTATTCTTTTATATTTAATTTATATAGTAAAATTTATTATATAATATTTAGTTTTTTCATTAATTCTCTATTGTAATTAAGAAATAAAATTTTAAGTTCTTTAATAATATTAAAATTAATTTTCTTCTCATTATTATTAATATGAATAGTTTTTACACTTCTAATATATAATATAAATAATTTTTAACTTAATTAGATATTTTAGAAATTATATTTTAGTAAAATAATATTATAAGAATACAATAAAATCTTTTGTATGTATACTTTCTGAATTAAACTTTTTAGAAACTTTATTATAAAGAGATTAAAATTAGAATAAAATATTTATTAGTTTGTAACAAAAAATTTGCATGTAAAAATATAAAATATATATTAATAAAAATAAATAAAAAGTATAATATAACCATATATATTAAAAAAATTTTTTTTTAAAAAAAATGATATCATAATAAAAAAACATATTCACTTTTTTATTAATTCAATTTTAGAAGCTTACATTAGAATAAACATTTAAAACAACAACTTTTTAATAAAAATATAATATATGAACACAATAATTAACATATCTATATTTAGTTCTAGAATTTTGAGCATATTATATTAAACATTAATTCATATATTGTGTACAATAAATATTATGAAATAAATAACAAACCTGGTCATTTCAATATGAAACAAAAGAGGTCTTTGTCATTTATTACATGCCATTAAGCCACAATTTTATATAAATAACATAGATTCTTCTTCAAATGGCAAATATCAATTTCCTTTTCTATTAGATAAGACCATGTTGGTAAATATATTCAAATGTTTCACCTGCTTGTTTAGTTTATTTCTGACTGCATTGACAAGAATGTCAATTTATAATATGTTTTACTTTGACATAAAAGAATATTTTCCTTATATCATTTTTACAATTATTCTTTTATTTACTTTTCTTCCAGTATCTCAACTTAAAAGATTGAAAAGTAAAATTGCTTTTACCCTTGGTATATTTACATTATTTATTTTTTCATTGATATTTTTTTATATAATACAAGGCTTGAATAAGTTTATTATAATTTCCATGATTATTAGTAGTTTACTTATTATATATATTTTAACAATAAGAATAATTGACATAACAACAAATAATCTGTTATTAAAAAATTATGTCACTTTATTCTTTTCAATTCTCATATCTTTCATTTTTACATCATCTATATTATATATAATATTTGATATTGATAAAGTGATAATTGTCACATTTTTCTCCTAGTCTATGCTTATTATAATCTTACTAATATCAATATTTAAATTGGCTATCAACATAATTCTTCCAGTATTAATCTTGTTGATTCTTGAGATTTTTCCATCATTATTCTTTTTTGGAAACATATCTATCACCCTTTTAAACAATAAAGTATCTCTTCCAGAACAGTATTAGTCAATCTTTTTTTTTATAAAATTTTTAGTTAAACATTAGTGAAGGTTAAGGCTCCATATGAGGGATCATCAATATTGATAGTGATGAATACTTCAGGTAAATTCTTGGCACATTAGATCTCTCTTTAGGGATAGCAATAAGCCATCTGATTGATCAAGACCTGAACCATGTTTCTAGGAAGTGTCTAAGTATAGAATAGAAAAGTAATATAGTTTGTATATCATTCTTCTTATTATTTTTAGCATTTTGTTTTTGTAAGTAGTTAATTTATACTAGATGATCATGTAATTATCTTATCCTGGTTGAATGAGATGTAAATAGTTAACTCTTTGTACTATTTATTTATCTATAAATCCTTAGACAGTATAAATAATTATTTATCCCAATTGTTTTTAGATTTTTTGCTTACTCAAATAAAATATCTAGTACATGGGTACAAGGATGAGCTAGTATCTTAAAAAAAAAAAAAAAAAAAATGCAAAATAACCATAAATATATGCATTAGATTTAGAATTATCCACAGATAAAGTTTGATCCTTGAAGTACTGTAATGATCTTCATGTAGTCAGATACTTTTGTTAGATAAGTGTAAGTAATCCAAAATTGTCCTCTTTATGATTATCATTTTCTATATCCTCTTCATTAATATATTTTTCAATAATTACATAAATTACAAATAATATAGTCCATAAATCTATCCAGAAAAGTAAAAGTAAAATTGAATTAATTTGTGCTTGCAAATTATAAAAGACAAAAATTCACTAAAAATATAATCCAATATTTTTTCAACTATTGTATCCTATGTACAACACAAAATACCAATCACTACCTGACTAGTAATTGTAATTACAACAGAAGAAATAAAAAAGTGAAAGTGAATTCTATACTTAATCAAATACTTTATAGACCATACTAAATCACTAGTTTTTTTTTTTTTTTAAAAAAAATGCTAGATCATCCCTGTATCACAGCAATGAGGACATTATTTAGGTAAGGAGAAAGTCTAGGGACAACCAAGATGCATAATTATTTGTACTGTCTAAGGATTTACAGATCAATGAATAGTATAAAGAGCTAATTATTTATGTCTCATCCAACCAGGATAAGATAATTACATAACCATTTAGTATAGATTTTCTACTTACAAAAACAAAACTTTGAAAATAATAGAAAGATGTGACAATTTACACTAT
>CAJVPT010006876.1:0-10618 GCA_910592055.1 Acaulospora colombiana
TATTTTTTACAATTTTTACTCTTTCATTTTCTTGTCGTCTGCTTAGACATTTTTAGATATCCCCCCTCCCCTTTTTTTCAATCCATCCTTTTGTAGTTTCCTATATTTCAACGGCTTGGTTAGACATACGGCAGTGACAACCTGCTGGCAATGATGCAGTGAACTAGGAGGGTCTTTACCCAAAGACACTGCGGAGCGAAATATTGTCACCAAGGTCGAACTTAGAGGTTTTTATGCTTACGACGAGTTAGTTAGATTAGAATAATAGTTTAGCTGTAGTATGTATCATGCTACTCGAATGAAAAAGTACTTTTGTCTTCATTTGATTAATAAACTGATGATCTAGCCTGGCTACGAGTACTCAAAAAAAAAATTAATATATACAAAAAAAAAAACTTTTTCCCACAGATCCTTTTTTTCTAAAAAATTTCCTTTTATAGTAATTTTGCAAAGAAAAGAAAAAGTGAATGGAGAGATGTCTTCCCAAAAGGAACTTTGCAATAGAATAGCCCAATGGAGACCCAACTACAATGAGAATGCCTTCGCAAAAGGTAACATCAACAAGGTATACAAAGAAACAACTCCGAAGCTCCTAAAGAAAACTACTTAAAATTAAACACTAATCAAAGAAAACCAGTCCTCATTGGCTCCCAACTCTCCCAACAGGCACATACAGATAGATAATAACACAACTGATATTCTGACAAGTAGTTCAACAGCAAGAAAGGAGACAAAACCCCAAACTGGAGTGAAGAAGTTGAAAAAGACTTGGGCAACCACATGAGCAAAAAAAATACTAATCAAGACATACTAATTCAGAATCAAGAAGAAAAGGAAAATGTCTTTGACTCAGACATCGACATGGAAGAAGGAGAATATTCAGCAACAACCATAACTCCTTCCTACAGAATATCCATCTACAAAGAAATATGAGCAGATCACAAAACCAAAACCTCTTTTTCCATTTGATAGGACATAAAGATATTGAAGAGAAAGAGTTAAAATTGGTATTCTGGTATCTAAACTCCTTGGCAAGATGACAACACAAAAAATAATTCATCTCACTAATGCCCTCAACTTCCTATAAGAACTTCTAACTATCTGTAGTAAAAGAAGCAATAAAAATGAATGCATCATTGCCATTCTCAGTAACAAATAAGTAGCGATCGAGATATGTAATACAATCGTGCCTGAAATAAATAATCAATACATGGAAATCATGGAGTTCACAAATCCTATTCTAAAAAAGGAAATGAGTGTCAGAGTATAGGACATCTCCCTTGACACAAAGTTTATTGAAGTGCAACAATCGTTTACCAAATATGGAGCAATCAGCAATGTTACTACAGTATATCAACACAACAAATGTGACAAACGGCAATGATCACATACACAAACAAAGATGATAAAGAAGTACTGATCAACTGATGGAGTGTCCTACTCAAGTCAGACTCAGTTAGAGTTTTTGATGCACAATGGGATGTGGAGCAAATAAAAGAATGTGGTCAGATTATAACCAAACTAACTAATCTATCATCAAATACAACTGCCTTTGATCTCAGATTAATCTGTAAACAAGTCAAAGCTATGATATGTTATATATCAAGAAAAATATCATATCAAAGAAAATGCTTCACAATCTTGAGTTTTGATTGTTAAAAAGACCTGGACGAGGCAATTAAATAAGATTACCAACTTGAGGAAAAACAATTATCTGGCAATCAATTGAAACAAAACTTTGCTCAAACTGTGATATCCATGAACACCTTGTAGCCAACTGCACTATCAAGAAAAGATGACTTCACTAGAAGCAATACAATAAAGAGCAAGCTGGAAAATTTGGGAATCTCTATAACAAATACAAACTAGCACACACTACAACAATCAGAAATCAAGTAAGAACTTCAAGAGAAAAACAAAGATGACCTGGCTCTTATGTAGCAATGACAAAACAAGGCTAATAACAAAACAATATCAGTCAACACAGTAATGAGCAATCAACACTCACAAACATTTTGTATCTCCTGTAAGAAATTAAAGTAGAAATTGAAAAAATTAAAGAAAATATCATTGATTTAGATGAGAGAATATATAACTTAGAGAACATAGAGGATGATATTCCCAAAGAAATGGAAACAGAAATCGAGACTGAGTTATATGACACAACAAATAATGAGTGACAAACCAGTCAACAGAATAAGATTGCCAATATACAAACACAATAACAACAAATCCACGCTTCTATTAGTAGAATAGACAAAAACATGAATAAAGCACTCAATGCTATTGCAGAACTCATCCCTAGGGAAACCAACAATCAATCAAATAAATAATGGGAAGCTCACAAAGTACAATATCAACAATATAGCAAGAACCTTCAGATAAACCTCAACCACCAAATTCCTTTGATTTATCATATCAACTATCAAATATGAACCCAATAGAAATGAACTTAAACAATAATAACA
The DNA here is from genome assembly GCA_910592055.1 of Acaulospora colombiana. Taxonomy (NCBI): domain Eukaryota; kingdom Fungi; phylum Glomeromycota; class Glomeromycetes; order Diversisporales; family Acaulosporaceae; genus Acaulospora; species Acaulospora colombiana. The sequence goes on from CAJVPT010006876.1 coordinate 2,469, forward strand.
CAAACAACAATACCAACAACAACAATAACAACAATAATAATAATAATAACAATCTGTCCATAAAAAAAAATCTCAACATACACTGATCAATCTGGAAACTTACAACTATCAACATATGTGGATTAGTAGACATACAAAAGAGAAATACATGGTTCAACTTATGTAATCAAAAGCAATGGGAAATTATAGTAATGATAAAAACAAATGAATCACACCAACACTCTAAACACTGGAAACATCCAAACTTTCAAATAATCTGATTCTACAAAGAGGTGCAAATCCTAGGTCATGGCCTAAACATGATAATAAAAAAAAATATTGCACAGAGAATATACAAATACAAAACATTCAATGGCAGACTATTAGCCATAGATTTCACCTTTCCAAAAAAAAGAAAACTGAGAATAATTAGTGTCTACTTTCCTGCATAAGACTCATCTAAAGAACAAACATGCATTACACACACACTCAAACAATGGATCAATGAGACAATAGTACAGGACTGGCATATTATAGTTATGGAGGGGACCTGAATGGCACATCCAATCCCAGCATGGACAAACTGAGTGACAAAAAACTGATCTATACCCACAATCTATCAGAAAAACAAATTGAAACCCTTATTAACAATGGTTTTATAGACACATACCATACTCACAACCCATCAAAAAGAGAATACACTTGGCAAGATCAAGGTAGCCACAGTAGACTTGATCAAATCTGAATTAATCCCAAAGCAACATGGCATATACATAAAATCAACATCATAGATATGCTCAACCCTTGAATTACCAGTGATCACAGATCAATGATCACAGAGTTGGAGGTATGGGAGTTAAATATATCTAAAATCACATCTATCTATAAATCAAATATCAGGTACAACTGGTCTCACATCAATGACAAGCAATGGGAGAAATTTTTCCAAACAGTGGAATCAACAATGAGCAATACACTCTCAGATCCCAGATCAATCAATTAAGAAGGAATTTCTTCAGCTCGCAACTCTTGCATACAGTGAAAAAACATATACCAAAAAATATCAACATTGGAAAAAACGCTTCCAAAAAGTAGACAAAGGATCAGATGTCCCCTTACTTCATCTACAATCATTTTTGATAACTCTAAAGAAACTTTACAACATAAATCAAGAAGACAACACCAAGATGGAATGTGTCATATCAACATATATTTAAAGAAACTTTCCTGATATTACTATAGAATTATATCAAGCCAAAAAAGTATCAAGGAACCTATACCATACAAAGTAGACACAAATTATCCAATTATACATCAAAGCTCACAAAACTATCAGCAAATACATTACAAAATGCAAAGAAGCTAAAGCCATAGCTCAAAGAATAGCAAGCCAACAGGCTTTCCTAGAAAGAAACAAAAAAGCTATAATCACCAGCATTCTAGATAGATCAACATGACACATCTATCTTAACAAAATCATCCAGCAAAAAGAGAACATACAAATTATTACAGAGCCTAACAAAATCAAAGAAACAGTTAGACAATATTTTCTCAACTGGACATCACCTAAAAACATAGTATCACTAGCAAATCATCCATAATGGCAACAAGAATATGAAGCCAAATTTCACATCAAAAGTAGTTGGTACTCAGATGTTCTTATAGAGATTACAACTGAGAAATTAACAATAACAATTAGCAGTTGAAGTAACAAATCAGCAACAGGAAGAAATCAAATTCCATACAGTACCTACAAATATCTAAAGAAAAACACCATAGAAGAATTGAGAGAAATCTTCAATGATATCCTACAACAAGGCACAACTCCCAAAGAATGGAGCAAAGGAACTATATATCCAATACCCAAACCCAAAAACTGGAAAAACAATCTCGACATAACAAGAACAATTACTTTTTTGAACGCTGGAAGGAAAATCTTCACTAAGATCATAATAAACTGCCTTGCTAAAGTCTTCAAAGACTATCCAATACTGTTAGATCTAAACTGGGCAGCATTATCAGGAAACAGTATACAAGATCCTATTCACATCTTGAGTAGTATTATAGAACATGCCAAAGAAATAAATCAAGAAGCTTGGATCCTCAGTCAGGATATGTCTAAAGCTTACAATTCAGTAAACATCACAATGCTAAAAAAGGCACTTCAGGGGTTAAAAATTCCAGAAAAAATAATACAAATCCTTGACAATATCTTCAAAGATAGGCAAAATATAGTTCTAATATGCCACAGCTCTACCAATCCATATTCAGTTGAGGATGGTATAGATCAAGGTGACACTATATCTCCACTACTATGGTACATTTTTTATGATCCCCTCCTTATATGAATTAGTAATAAAAACATAGGATACTCACTAATAGTCAAGACCTGTAAACATTTAGATCAAGGATGGTTCTCAAGTTCATAAATATTGTAGCCAGTGCATATATAAATGATACAACATGGATCACAACCAACAAAGCAGCACTCCAAAGAATAATAAACACTGCTGAACAATTCTTTCATATTAATGATATTAAAGTAAATCCATAAAAATCCTAGCTCCTAATAATCAATAGCAAAGAAAATGACTATACACAAGAAGTATGGATGAATGATCAAAGAATTATAGGATGCAGAAGAGGTATTCTAGTCAGGATTCTTGGTGTATAGTATGATAGCTCTGGGAGAAAAGACTATCAAAAAGCTCTGATCAAGCAAAAAATTCAAAAAACACATACACTTCTAGGAATAAAAAGAATTATTAATAAATAAATGCAATATATAATCAATCATATCCTCATGTCCAGCCTAGAGTATCTTTGTAATGACATTGTCCTTACCAGGGATACCTGTAACAAAATAATGAACAAGTTAGCAATCACCTTTAAACATAAGCTAGGCCTCACAAACATGATTCCTAATAGTAAGTTATACAACAAATTTGAGTACAATCTAATGTACTTATAGGATAGATAACTTCTATTTCATGCTACAAACTGGACCTCATGAATCAACCAAAATAATATAATAGGAGAAATTGCTAGGAAAAGATTACAATTGTTACAAAATATATTCTGGTTCACAAAAACGATAATAAGTCAGTTACACACACCTCTCCTATCACAAGGAAGAAATCTCACACATAATATTATATAGTTACTAAGAATACATGGATTCTCCTTTCAGAATACATCAAATGAAAAGTATATCACAATCGCTAAAAAAAATACTCCCATTGAGGAAGATACAAGTAAAAGTTTCTATAACCAATACAGGAAAAACCTGAAGAAGCACAACATTCTTTTCATCGATCAAATACTAAACAGTAGAAGAAAAAAAACATTACATTGATATCAAGTAATAAGACACAATCGTCACATAATACAAGGGCATATCCTAGCTTGGTACTATATACTCAAACACAGAGTACAAGATGGATTACAAATAATCAGTTACAACAACTCATAATAAATCTATTCCTACAATGCACTCAATCTACAAATCAAAACACAGCTCATCATATTGGATTAGTACAGAACTAAATAATCAGATAATTCTGAGAAAAAAATAGAAAAGACTAAATAACCACTTAACAGAATATAGATACTATAACAGAATTAATAACCAATCACCTCTAATTAAATACATGGGCTGCAACATTAATAACCATAGTTAAAATAATTACACATGTACCTTTTCAGCTAGCTATTAAAGTTTAATTAATATTCCTGTTCATTTCAGCAAAGTCACTATTAGCAATAAAGTCAATATAGAGAGTAGCACATTTAGATATATAGTATCTCCAAATTCCATCCACACTGCACTCAATGCACTATACATTTCTAGCACAGCCATCACCTATGATCAGATAGAAATTATTATTTCAGTAACACAAAACTTAGACAACCTTCTTAGAAAACTCTTTGTTACAGAGGATCACATACTTGAGAAACTATCTAATTTAGCTCCCAAAATATAAGATAATATAATATTTGATATATATACAGATGGCTCTTTTAAAGAACTTAACTACAAATAGCTCATGAGCATAGATATTAAAATTATCACAAGTGAAAGAAAAGAATTCATCTTCCAAGAACAAACAATACAATACCTATCATCTATTAGAGCAGAAATTATGGCAATACTCATTGTTCTCAGTATCATACCAAGCTTTAACCATGTTAATATATTCACTAATAGTAATGCTACCATAAATAGTATCAACAATATCGCACAGTTAACATCAAATAAAGCATTAAAAAAACAAAAGAATTTTAACTTTCTATAACAAATCCAAGATATACATAAGAAAAAGAGTATCAAATTGAAGTTAAACAAGTTTAAGGTATATTTAGGAATTGAACATAATAAAGTTGCAGATAAACTCACAAGTATAGATCAAATATACAGCATGGTCACAAACAGTAAACTAATATATACAAATATAACAACGAACCTATTACTTACCCTCATTCTCCAATAAGACCAAAAAGTTATAGATATCCCTATCAAACTAATGACCCAACATATCACAAATACAGTTTACCTTGCAAAATAGAGACTTTTAAATCATACCAGAATCAATTTTAATGATTATATTATAAAGGAAATTCATTGGTCCATGACAGCAAACAATCTTCAGTCCATAAAAATAGCAATCACTTCACCTGTTGGCAAAATTACAACTTTGAAATGAAGAACTTTCTACAAAAATGAAACTACATCACAGACTTTTCAAACTATGTAAAGATGACAAATGCATCACTGTGGTCAGAAAGAATCTAACACATATCCCTTTATCTATCAGATACTCAGATATATTACAGATAACTTTATTATTAATACTATAATAAACATAATCACTAAATTCAGCGAACATAAAGAACCAAAGAAGTTCTCAAACAATACTCAAGCAACACTGCACTACACTACAAGCAATATCTGGAGGTTACTATTTGGGGAGACATTTTAAAAGAAATGATCAAAATCTTAAGCAAACTGATCCCCAATCAAAACATAAAGAAAATATATATTCAGGAACTTACTGAAAAAATTACATGCCATCTATAACAAATATGGCAAAACAGATGTGAAGCTTTTCAAATATGAAAAAAAACAAAAAGGTATTATAAGAGCCATAGAAAAACTGTATAAATACAGCTCTATTTACCTAAATTTATAGATCAAGGAAAGAGAGAAACACATCAAAAATCAATTTACTAACCTAGTTAATCAATATATCTATAGAAACATTCAATTGATCACAATCCCCTACCACTTATTAAAAATTTTATTTAGTGCTAGTTCAGCCTTGACAAGTTAGTTTCCCTTATAGGGTGGCAACAAGTCACAAGATAGGTTAACCCCTTATCGAGCTTTATTTGGTAAATAAAAGTAGCTATAATATAGACATATGTAATTTTCTACTAAAAAAAATGTATTAATATATATACTATAAATTATTTTTTGACTTATTAACTATATATTTTAAATTATTAAATCTATCTATAAATTTTTAAAGATAAATTACACTAGGTAAAATTATGTCATTTGACTGCTGAATTATTGATGAATTTGATAAAAATTAATAATAAAAAGATTGATGAATTATTTACGATTGCTATCACTCAGCATTAAAAATATCAACAATAAATTAATAAAAAAATATCGGCATATTGCGAAAAAAAATTCAGTATAAAATCTAGCAATATTGTGACAAAAAAAAATTTTGTATACTGTAACAAAAAAATTTTTTGCATACTGTGATTAAAAATTCAGCAAAAAAATTGATACTGCAACCAAAAATTCAGTAAAAAAATTGATACTGCAGCAAAAAATTTAGCAAAAAATTGATACTGTAGCAAAAATTCAGTAAAAAAATTATTGCAGAAAAAAATTCAGCAAAAAAAATTATTGCAGAAAAAAATTCGACAAAAAATTTAACAAAAGAATTACTGTGACAAAAAATTCAAATTTCATGAAATTTATTAAAAATTTATAAAATCAATTGATTATATTATTCATCATTTTCCTCTTACTTCTCTTCCTCCTTTTCAATTTGCTTTTCTTTTCTCTTTAAAGATCTTGGCTTTACTCTTTTAAAACTAGCCCTAATTAGCTTTAACTTATTGAATTTTTTCTAAGATTTTTCACTTTTTCCTTCTAACCTAACTACCTCCAAATTTTACCCATTCATGTATTTTTCCCAATTTGTTCCTCACTCTCTGAATGTATTAATAATTTCTTATATTTAGTAATTTTTTATCTTTTGAATTTATCTATTGATTTTTTACTTTTTTATGTCTTTTTTCTTGTTCACATTTTGAAATTTCTTCTAAACTGTATACTCAATTCAGCAAGCCTTCTGGTAGTATCACATTATAAAAATATGAATTGTCATGATATTATTTATGAGTCAGCTAGAATACATAAATTGATTTTGAATATTTATTCAAATATTTCAATAAATCTTTTAATTATAAGTAATTATAATTAATATTATAATTATTCAGTATAAAATATTTGGCTGAAAAATACTTCTTCAGAACATCAACTATAATTATATACATTTATTCTTCTTTTAATAGGTTTTCTAGATTAGTCTCACATTCTTTAAATGAATACATCTTTGTTTCTTTAATTACATCAATTAATTTATTCCAATATTTGACAATTTTCTTTAATCTTTATTCAACAAGTGACTGTGTATTTTTAATTCTTTATGTCTTTTCTTAATTATTTATTAAAAATTAATACTTGAAGTTAATATAAATACTGTCAACATATCCAATAATCTTCAAATCTGATAGATAGACAGAACAACTATAGTAGTAATCTACTTTAAGTTGAGGGAGAATACCTCAGTCGTGGTATACTAAAGTTGATAATTAAAGGATAGTAGAGGTTACACAAACATGTTGAAAGAGGCTTTGAGTGATTTGGTTTAATTAAAAGATTGGGTCAACTGCTTTGGATAGCTGGCCTTTATATATATAATTGAATATTAATTATTTGTTGACTAAAGTGATCAAAGTGACCTGACCTGTGGGTTGATAGCACAGTGGTAGTGCTCCCAGGTCGCAATCACAAGGTCCAGAGTTCAATACCACATGAGACAAAGTGAAAATTAAGCCACAAGGTGATACGAAGATCTCATCCCCCAATGATGATGATTATGTATTCCATAAAACAATAAGGAGAACTCGTTCACTCATTATGTCTATAGTAAGAATGACAAAATCAACACAAGGTTTTATATAAGATTAGCATGAGTGATACGAGCCCTCCATACACAACCGATCTCGGGTACTGAATAGGAATGCAGAAAAAAGGACCCTATCTGCTTATCGTGGCTATAACAAGACAAGATACATACAAGGTTCTATGACATGGCCAAAAATAAATGGTACAAAGGTCTCAAGTAAAAACAAACTGATTATTCCAAATTGGGAAGAAGAAGGACCAGATCACTCTTAGAATGACCAAGACATGCCCATAAAAGACACAAGACAGGTCTCTGACAATTACAATGGAGGGATTGTTGTCCTTCACACCAAAACAAGCCCTATCAAGTAATACGACAGGTCCAACACAAAACAAGCCCCAGGAAAAAACTTAAAGTACTAACGGAGCCAATAAGATTCTATATAAAAAATCTTCAACACCAATGGTGCCGAGTATCTTAGGCGAATTCCTGACATGTTAGTTTCTCTGGCAACAGGGATAGCAACAGGTTGTCTGGTGGATCACGGTCCTAGGAAGTGCCACTTCTAAATATAAATTGAAGGATAAGTCTCCCCAAAACCTTAGCTGGGTTAGAATTAAGAAACAGTCCTATACTAGACGGTCACATAGTTACCCTATCCTGGTTGGGTGAGACGTAAATAGATACCCCCTTGTACTATTCGTTGATCTGTAAATTCTTAAACAATACGGGTAATTACTCATCCTGGTTGTCTTAGGACCAATTTTGACTCTAATAAAGTTTCCGAACTGGCGCAGGAATGAGCTAGCACTTTAAAAAAAAAAAAAAAAAAAAAGTTCAAAGTGACTAAAGTTACTAAATCTGTCAGATTTGTTAAATTAGGCCAATATGCCAGATCTGCTTACTTGGGTAACCTGCTAGCTAAATATAGGTAAGATATGAAAATTAAATAAGGAAATT
>CAJVPT010006877.1:0-10617 GCA_910592055.1 Acaulospora colombiana
TTTTATAATTTTTAACTGTATAGTTAAGGATTTAAAAATTGTCAAAGTTGAAATTTATAATAAAAACATAGTAAGTGAACACAAACTTTTGGAAGCAATTATATAATATTTTTAATATGTTTTGAACATTATTAAAAAAAAATATTCAAAATATAATAAATGATTTAAAATTTATAAATTAAAGACTTGAAGCCAAAAAAAATAAGAAAGATCATTAAAGTTGCTCTATAATAAAAATGTGATAATCTGAAGAATAATTAAAAAAGAATAATAAACTCCTTAATGAATAAAGAAAAAAACAAGATAATATTAAATAAAATCAAAATTAGGTAAGGTAATAATAAATATATATTAATAAAAAAATATAAAATTGAAAAAAAAAACAAAATATTATCTAGAAATCTTCATAAAAGAAAACCCAATTTTAATAACCTAATAGAAAATTTGAAAAAAAATACAATTCTAGAAACTATATTTAAGATAACTGATACAAGGATCTTTTTGAATCAATTTTTTAAGAAGAATTAAATAAAATACTCAAAATGCTTTTTAATAACAAGATCTTAGAAAAATTTTAAATTAGCTATAAAATGCTAAAAGGATTAAATCAAGTAAACTAAAATATGCTATATATAATATTAAAAAATCTTATACCCTAAAGAAATGAAACTTTACAGTGGTTTGCTTTGTAATACAAGAAAACTAAGATAATATAGTCTACTCTTGTTAATAGTACATCAATAGTTTCAAGATTTTTTGATGCTAATAATGAATTGTTTTATTAATGAATTAATGATATCATATATATATTAGATACATAATTTATTCTACAATTTAATTTATTTATCAATATATCTGAGACAAGATCAAAAATATCAATACTATTGTTGTGCATCAAAATACCATCAATCAAAGCCTGAATATATGGAAAAAAATATTTTTATAGTTATATAGGAGACCAAATTAAACAATTACCTGAGTTAAAAGAAACCTCTATAGTTGCAAACATAGTATTGATATATGATGAACAAGATAATATACTGTGAAGATGTTAGCTATAAAGGAAATAATAGAGATAGGAATGTGAATAATTTATTTAATAAACTCTATTATAAGAATAAGCTAATATCCAATGAAGTAAAATTTTATATTTAATATTTTTTTTCACAAACAAGATCTTAATATTTTATATACTTTTTACTTTTTGAGATCTTATATATTTCTTTTGCATAATTTCTACTTCTTAAAGAAAATAGAGATAGTATTATTACATATTTTATATACTTCTCTTATTATGTAGAATCTTAGTAAGAAATATATAACACATCTTTGGTTGAAAAGTCATTAATGCAATTGAAAAAATTCAAAAAGATATCTATAAAAAAAGAAATTAAAGATATTAGTATAGATAAAAAATCAGATGATAAATAATATAATGTAATACCAGAAGTAAATAATAAAGATATTTGTATATAATCTGTAAAAAGGTGAGTTAATTAATTGATTTATTATTATGAGATTATTACCTTAATTAAACCAATTATAGGCAAAAGTGTTCTACCTATAAAGAAGCCTATATCAGAAGTCATATGGTCAATAGGCAAAAAACTAATTCAAATTAGAGCTTATTTAAAGATTAAAATTAATTACAATAAAAGAAAAAGTGAAGCTATATATCATTTATTATTGAATATACTATAGCCAACTCTTAAATTAAATATGAAGATAGATACTTAGATAGGTCAGATCATTTGTCTCAAAGATTTATATGAATATTTTTTATTAATTTTATAATAGGTGATAATTTTATTATGATTAACTGTACTTCAAATATTATTAATTTTATTTATTTGAAATAAAGAAAACTAATATTTAACAAAAAATCTCACTTAGTAATAATATTATTATAATTGGAAATCAAACTTATTAAGATTTTTTTGCATTTTGCTTATGTCTTGGATAATTTTTCTAAGATTAGTAAGATTATTAAGTGTTAATATAGAAGAAGATTGTTGATAACAAAATAGAATAACATTTTTTATATAATCTAAAGCTTTTGAAGCCATAATTTTTGAGATTTCAAGTTCATTATCTTCCTTTTTTTTATCTGAATTTTTATGTTCTTTAATAGAATCAATAATTTTATTAATACTAAGTATATGATGAATTGAATTATTTTTTTCTGATAAATTAATATATAATTTGGTTTCAATAATTTTATAATTTACCATTGGTTTTAAATAATTAAAAATACTATCAAGTTCAGTTTATTCATTTTTTTATATTGCAATAGAAATACTTGTGATAAAAGAAATATCCTTATTATTGAGATCCAGAACTATATTTGTTTTTTCCAATAGTTTTTAATTATAATTGATGTCATAATATCTCATGCTATAGCAATTTTTCAAATAGTTTCTAAAATATCTAAATACATATTAACTTCACTTTCTTGAATCAACTCTTTCCCATAGATCCCTAACCATCACTTTCAAAAAAGTGTTTCTTCAAAATTCTATGTTTTGAGAGTAATAAAATTTCAAAACTCTTTATAAAAACACTTGCTTCATTTAGCAGTAGTATACTTTATTCTTCTTGTTTACCTTTCTTTTTCAAAAACCTTCTATCTAAAAAGTTAATGGCAAGAAAGCTTTTCTAGGAAAAAGAAACCATCCAAAAAAATATTATCTCTTCTTTCTCTATAGAGGTTTCAAAGTCTAGAAAGATGTGTGGATCAATAATTTTATACCAGCCTAGGAAACTAATATCAATATCATAGGTAAAAATGGTTTTTTCCTAGTATGCAGCAGTTTTTCTTGATATTTTAAAGGAATTTTGTCTACTTTAGCTTGACCTTGAATTTTCTATTATATCAGATTTTGGATAGATTGATTAACTGAAGATTGGATTGGTTGCTCTATGATTAGTAGAAATATAAACAAGGATATATATGATATAGAATGTAAATACATTTCCTAAGATTTATAAGAACCTTAGGTCCATTATAAGTTATTGGCTAATTATGTGTATGGATAAACATCACATGAACTGTGGCCTTCTCTCTCTTATTACCTCCCAAAAATATCAAGACTATAAAATAAGTACTTTTTTAGAGGCAAAGTTAGATAGAAGAGCTGTTATTAGGCATCTCTTCTCTTTTTCCATTTATTTTTCTTGTAAATATTTTCAACTTTTCCCTTGTATTTTTTTTCCTCTTTTCCTTTATCTCTTTTTTTTTATACTAACTGGTCCTTAACTAATATAAATAATCCTTAGCATTAGATGGTATTGAGTATCTTGAATAAGTCCTGACAGATTAGGCCCCTCTAACAGGTGGCAACAAATCAATTAGTGGATAGAAATCCTAGATAGTATCAAACCAATAGCAGGGAGCAACTAACAATGCACTGTTGAGTATATCAAGTCAATCTCTTCTTTGTTATTAGAAGAGATTATTTATAATAGGAGATCATGTATTATTCTTATTCTGATTAAATTAGAATTAGATCAAGTTTTGTAAATAGATAGCTTTTTATACTATTTTCTTTTTAATAATCTGTAAATCCTTAAATAATACAGGAAGATATTTATTTCAATTATCCCTAAATATAATCTTCTTTTAATAAGCAGTCTAGAACAGTATATAATGAGCCAGTGTTTAAAAAAAAAAAATTAACTTTACCTTTTTTATAATATTGAAATAACTATTAAATATATAGTTTTCTATATTGTACTTTGAAAGAATAAATAATACCTGCATCTAATAGTTGAAGATAGTTGATAGTATTTAATGGCAATAACTAAAGTATAATATTTGTTAAAGTTAAACCTTCTTCAACATGTCCTAATACATTATTAATATGTAAAAGTATGAATCTATTTTGATTTTGCATTTTTATATTAAGACCCTTGATTTAAGTTTTGAATAGTATATAAGTTATCCATATCTTTTTATCATAAGTATAATATATTAAAAGATTCATAATATTAATATTGTGAAATGATCATGGTCTTTTTGCATAACCAATAACAAAAGATTTGATTTTTTCTGTTTCAATTAAATTGCAGTACAACATAACAATAACTCGATTTTTTGTTAATTTTATATCAGAGCACAAACCAGTAGCAAGTGTTTTGTTTGATAATAATCATCAATTTAGTTTTTTTTTATCAATATTAAAGATATTATTAGGATCATATTTTAAAATTATTTCTTAAAGATTCTTATGAGTATCAGGAATAATATTTAAAGAAGTACTATTGGCTTTACTATATATTTCAACTTGACATACTGTATATCATATTATTATTTAAATCTAATCAATTAAGCTTAAGAACATTTGAAATTTTTATTTTTATCAAGTCTAATATTAATAAGTTATGCTTTTTCTAATAATATCTGATTATTAAGAAAAATATTATTATATATTACTCCAAAACATCAAATCCATAATACTTCTTCAATTTTTAAAAACTTTGGAATACATTTACGAGTTTTTTTAGCCATTTATTTAGTAAACTTATTGTTTAACCATTTATTTTTTTATTTGATAAGCTTTGTAATAAAAAATCAATTTTTTTAAACTTATCAGCAATAGCTTGATAAGTCTATTTTGAATTATATAATACTTTTTACAAATTGACAAAATTTTTTTTTCTTTATAATTAGTTTCTTTATAAAAATATTTTTTAGATAAAAATAGCTTGTTTATTATTGATTATAATTATAATACAAATTAATTATTATAAAATCATATTATGTATTAATAAGGAATTTAATAAATTAATATAAATTTAATAAATTTATTAATTTTGGTACTATGTACTAATAAAATATTATATATAATATACTATTAATGAAATAAATTAAATAAAATATAAACTTGATTTTTAATATTTGATACTATTAATAAATTTGTGTTATTAATAATTGTACTATTAATGAGAATATACTGTATATGTAAACAACATATTTTTTTATAAGGATTGCATCTTTCCTAAAGTATTAAATATATCCCCAAGTCTAAAAAACAAAGTCTAAAAAGAGAAACAAAAAAATTATAGCACAAGAAGTAAATATAATAAAATAAAAATAGATGAGGAAGAGCCAGTATTAGACTCACAATTAGTTAATAAATCTATAAATTCAATTTCTAGTTCTACAAGATACTATGGTTTTCAAAACCAAAGATAAACTAGATAATACTATAATAGTAGAAAAAAAACAAGAAAAAAATCAAGTTAACAAATATTCAATAATAGAAAACAATAAGGAACTGATATAAAATTATCAAAATAAAAATTATAGATACTTAGAAAAAAAAAAAAAACAAATATAGAAAGTATACAAGACTTTTTAAAAAATATTTTAGCAATTTAAAAAGATTACATAGAATAGATATACTAGAGGGATAAACAGCTTTCAAAAGATTAAAGCAAGATAACAAAGAAGCAAATTATTTTTAAAGATACACCAGTTCTCTATATTAATTAAGAGGAACAAAAACCCAGTTCCTTCTCATCAAAAATTAATAACATAAATAAGAAACAATCAATAAATAGAAATAATAGAATAAAAAAAGATAGGAATTTAAACATAATAACATTCTTATAAAAAATATAAAAAATATTTTTAAATTATAAAGTTGAAACAAATCAAAAAAAAAAACATCAAAAGAAGAAATAAAATATATAAAAAAGAAATAAAAATAGATATATATAATATTAGAGGTATCACAAATAAAACAAATTAACAAAGTCTTATTGAAGAAATTTTAGAATAAGGATTAGAAATACTGGAACTGTGTGAAATAAAACTAACTCAGATCAATATACAATGAACTTTCAACAATTAAAAAACCTATAAATATTTTTATAGTATCAATAAGAATATATCTTTTGAAGCAAATATCAATCTTCTAGTTAAAAAAGATCTTGAAAAAAAGTTATATTAATAGAGAAAGAAGAAAGATACATTATTGCTATCAACATGTTTATAAAATAAAAAAAAATCTATATTACACAAATTTATATTCTATTAAATAATAAAGATATAAAATGGTACAGGAAAAGATAATAGCCTTATTAAAAAAAAATATGGACAAAGCTATCAAACAATAGAAATATGAGATTTCAATATAGTATACAATTTATTAGAAAATAAAAAATTATTTTCAAAAGTAAAATTAAGATCAATATTATATCTTGAAATCTCTCTATCAGAAGAAAAGAACTATAAATATAGTTTTGAATTCTTTAACTATAGAAAAGTTCTATAATTAAAAGAACTTTTAATCAGAATAATAATATTGAAAAAGATAGGCAAGCTACAAGCTTTTAGCTTGACTATAGCTACAGTAAGTATAATAGTATTTATTATTCAAATTATCAAATCAAAAATTGTTATATCTAATGTAATATTTCTAATATACTATAGAAATTCTTGAAAAAAGATATTTAAGATATAATAAAAGGTTTAAAATTCATATGTTAAAGACTAGAAGTCAAAAAAATAAGAGATACTATTAAAACTACTTTAAAACAGAGATATGATAATTTGAAAAATAATTAGAGACATATGATTAATTCTTTAATCAACTAAGTTAGAAGTAGAATAATGTTTAATAGGGTCAAGATCAAACAAAGTAATAATGAATATATTATGACACAAAAAGAAAAAATTGAAAAAAACAAGACATTATTATTTCAAAACCTTTAAAAAAAGAAAATCTAGCTATAACAATTTATCAAAAGATTGAAAAAAAAGTACAAACCTAGAAAATATATCTAAGAAGTTTGATAATAAATTACTCAAACCAATCTCACAAGAAGAAATAAGTAAAATATTAAGCATATTTTCAAATAATAAAGATTTAAGAAGATTACAGATTAGTAATAAGATATTAAAAAGATTAAATTAGAAAATAAAGAAATTCTTAAGAAAAATACTTAATAATTGTTTAAGATAAAAAGCTATTTCTAAATATTAAAAATAAAGTTATATACTATACCTTATAGTTAAGTCTAAATCCTAGATTTACAGACTCTCAAATACCAGACCTATTGTTCTATTAGAGATTATAAGAAAATGTTTCATCAAAGTACTTACCAATAAAATGAAAACTATTTATAAAAACAACAATATTATTAAAGAAACTAATTATATTAAAAAAAAGTATAATAGAACTAATTCAAATTCTCAATAATATCTGGAATATACAATTAAAAAGCCATATATCAGCACTATTCTGTCAGCTTAACAATAGTGAGACCTCCAGTTTGATCATTATAATCTGGTTAAAACAGAGTCAGATCAAAAGCTGAGAACCTGAAAATATTTTAGATAATCCTGTAAACTTATACATAATAATCAAAGAAAACCTGGTAACAGTAATATTGGCCCTGACCAAAGACTTACAAATTATTTTTCAAAGTTGGAGATAGAAGAAAATCTTTAATTATCAATGAGGTATCTTATATATTAAGTCAATACTACAAAATAATAGAAAATATAAGAAAGTTATTTCATTATTTTGTAAACACAAGATCATATTCCTAGATCAAATTATCAATACAATTATGATGATATTTAAGGAATGGAGAGCAATCTAGATTCTCTTTAGCAAATATAATATCCAGTTCCCTTTTTATACAAAAATATCTATAAAAAGGGGATAGAGAATAATGATTTCTTAAAAAAGTCATTATACTGATTAAATTGAACAGGCTACAATATCTAAACTAAAGCTTTTCCAGTATATCCAGATAGAAGGAAAACATACTGGACAACCTACTCTAGCTTTCCAACTGACATATTGAAAAAGATATCACTCTTGAACAACAAAATTCAATTTGCTCTATACTAGTTAATATATAACTCTACTAAAAACCATACTTTACTTCAACCAGATAGATCATCCCAAATAACAGAAATAGGTATATTACAAGTTTATCTTTTTTCATAACTAAACAAATATAAAAATTTGAAAAAAGAAAAACAAGTCCTTCTACTAGGCAACCCTACAAATTGATTAATAGCTACAAAGCAATAAGTAATAACTCTATTAATATCTAGATCTAAAGTGAAAATCCAGGTAGAAAACTGGAAAGCTACATTAATAAGACAAGCTATTCGATCAGAAGAACATATAAATAAACTTACAGATGTCCTGAAATATAATAAAAAGTGTATAGTCAATTAGTTTACTTTTTATACAGATAGATCTTATAAAAAAGGAACAAAAGATAATGAGCTTAAATGGATTTGGTCTGAATTTTAGTAAAAGACAACAAAGTTGTAAAGCAATTCTCAGCAGGGGCATCAATATGGTTATTAGTAAACAGGATAGAAATATTGACTATTTTAATTGTAATATATATAGCTTCTCAAAATACAATAGTCTCAATTTTCTCTAATTGTAATACTATAGTTAAAATATGAAAGTCTATCAATTTACAAGTGAAGATATCAACAAGGAGATGGAAAAAGATTGTTAATTAATTATTATGAAGTAAAATCAAAGATCTAGTTAAAAAAATATATCTCATCTTGAAAATTATAAAAATCAAAGCCTATGGAATCAATAAGTTTAATAACTAAATAGATCTACTTGCCAAACAAGCTAGACGTGAAAATCTAATAATCTAATATCAATTACCAGAGTTAAGAACAGTTCTTATAATAGCCATATAAAAGAAGTACATAATAGAGATCAATATTAGGGAATTAATCAAAATGTTCAACAGAAAAAGATTGAAAAAGTTTGAATAACACAGAAAAGAATTCAAGAACTGTAGATCCAAAATAACAAAATAATAAATTGATTAACCTTCTGGAGTCAATTCAACCTATTCAATACCTTTGATATCTTTTTTAAAAATAATAAAAACAAAAGCTTCTTGACTAATCTGATTCATAATAAACTTCTAGTACTATAGATATTGAAGAAATGAAAATCAAATCTTTGTACCATAATAATCAGTATAGTATGCAAACTTCAAGAAGAAACATTAGAACACTTGTTTGAATATCTGGTTATCAAAAAAATCAAAGAAGATATATAAAAAAAAGCAAAAGAAAAGATCAATTGTTATATCAGCAAAGAAATTAAAGATAAAGAAGAAGTTCATTATACAACTAAAATGACTAGACAAATAAATGGTTAAATGAGATTCAGTGATCTAATAGAAGCCTTTTCAATACTTCCTTAAAGAATTATCTCAAAGCATAGCTTAAAATTTCTCTGACAGTTATATAGAGTATAATCAGTAAGCTTTATTATAAGATGAAGAAAAATTTTAAGGAGAATATATAAAACAGCTGCTATAAAAAGTAATAGAGTAAGAAAAGAAGCAGAATATTACTGAAGAAAATAAAAGAATCAAAAGATCTGGGCATAGATCCATTACATAAGTAATACAAGAACAGAAAGAAGAACCTATATTTGTAAAAAGTCCAAAGCAAGAAATTTTTAAAAGAAAAGAGGAAATAAAGTATATAAAAATCATTAAGAATTGGATTTGTCATAGAAAAAAATAGTTTGATTTTTAACTACAATCAAAATTTAAAATGATCTACAGTAATTATCTATAGACATTGATTTTTTGGTTAGAGAATTTATCCAAGTTAATAAAAAAGCAAAATATTATTCCCTAAGTTGCATCTAGAGAAATAGTTTTTGATGATAGGTGAGTTAGTATGTAGTCAAAACATTTTGTAAACATCTTTTATATATACAATAAAGACAAGCTATATTGCCCTGATTGTGGATTAAAAAAAATTTTTTTTATTATTCTAATAGCTTAACAATAAGTAAAGTTTTAAAATAATAATACTTATCTATCTTAAGTAAAGTTAAATAAAATATTAAAAATTCAAGAATATTTTTAAATATTTAATAGAAGTTATTTTTAGTAAAAAAATAATTTTATAATAGTATTAGTTAATAAACTTCAAATAACTTATTAATATTGAAAATAAAATAAAATTTTTTAAATCAAAAAATATACAGTATCTTGTGTATTAAATTAATTCTAAGAAAGAATTTTTTTATTATAAAAAGCTATTTTATTATTTATAAAATATAATATTATATTTCTAAATTAATTTATTAATATTTAAACAAGAATAATTGGAGACTAAAGAATGACTAAGATATTTTTTGATAATAAAAAAAATCAAATTTTTTATAGTATAAACAACAAGAATTGTTTAAAAACTTATTCAAAAATTTGAAATAAACTATTTATAAAATCTAAATTAAAAAGTTATTGTTTCAATTAAATGAAAAAAAAAATTATTAAAAAGTTAAAATAAATATTTTATTAAATACAATATAAATGATCAAGATTTTTTAAAATAATATAACTTTTATATTATATCAATTTAGTTATAATTTTATTATTAAATTTATAAAATATCAATTGAATTTATAAAAAATAAATATCCATATTATTTTTATCAAAAATTCAACTATTGCTTTAGTTAAACAAGTTCAAAAAAATAAGAACAAAAAAAATATTAATACTTTCAAATATTTAATTTTTTTTTTTTTTTAACCCACTGTCAGGCTAGTTATGTGCGCTTTATTAAACAAAAGTAAACTATACATACATTTA
>CAJVPT010006878.1:0-10616 GCA_910592055.1 Acaulospora colombiana
AAAAGATTTGTCTTAAGATTTGTCATTTTATTAAGTCATTGAAGGAAGTTACATTTATACATTTTTACATATAGGGCTATTACATAATTACTATGGCTATTCTAGTATTATTTCATGCATAAATTGTGTCTTGGTTAGCTAATTTTCTATTACTTCAGCTCATAGTTTTTTATCT
Organism: Acaulospora colombiana; assembly: GCA_910592055.1. Taxonomy (NCBI): domain Eukaryota; kingdom Fungi; phylum Glomeromycota; class Glomeromycetes; order Diversisporales; family Acaulosporaceae; genus Acaulospora; species Acaulospora colombiana. The sequence continues at coordinate 176 of CAJVPT010006878.1, forward strand.
TTTTGACATAAATAGATTGTTCGCGCATTCTTTTAGCTTGCAAGGAATATGGTGATAGTCAGCAATTGATTGTTTTGCTTAAGCTTTGATCGTGTCATAATTGTCAGTCACATGACCTTGGTAAAAATTCTGAACTTTGTTTAACTTCTTTGGCCTTTAACAGTATATCTTTGGTTTGTATGTATTTGAATGCTATCTATTGGATTCATTGATAGCAAGTTCTATACCTTGCAATAATAACTATACTCTGTTGATTGATAACTATCGGTGTTTACTTCCTGCTATTTTGAAAAAATTCCTGCAATGCTTTTTCTGACTCTAATATTTACCGCGTGTGCTAAAAGCTGTTCCATTATGCATTGTTGTTGGTCTTTATACTTTTTTCTAAGGTCTTGATCATTGAACGGGCAACCTTTGTACTTATAGATTGGTAATGTCCCATTTTTGGTAACCATGTGGCTTACTATTGCTTTACCCGTTTCTAGTTGTCTTTTTTTCTTTATTATTATTGTTTCTCCATTCTTTTTTGTTGCTAGCCATTTTAGAGTTAATTGGTATTGAACTGGAAGTATTGAAGTATTTGTTTGAAAGCTATTGGTGTTGGGGCTGCTGTCACTGTAGTATTCTCTGAAACTTGAGTCTTCCTTATCCACTGATAGTGTTGGCCATTTTTGAATCTTTAATTCTTTAGTTCCTTGTACCATTCAAGTGTTCTTCCTTGTTTTCCAAGTTTTATTCTTATTTGTTGTCAAGATAAAATTCTTGTTTTGTTATCATTCAAAAGCTGATCTTTGAACATTATCCTTTTGCACTTGAGGAAAGTTCTGTTTCTGTTATACCATTCTTCTGTGACCATGTCTCTAATTGTGTTGCCCTCATTTTTAACTGGTTTTCTGAACTATATATGTGCCATTGGTACCACTATAATTCCTTATAATTTTAATATATTTAAAATATCATTTGTCAGGTTGTTTCTTTTTCTGGTCCAGAATGGGAGTTTATCGATAAGGATTGAAGTATTTGACCAATAATTATTTTGTAGCTGTTGGGGTCTTATTTGAGTAGTAGTTTCACATGTGTTGTAGTTGTTAAGTCGATTCATCAGATTCTTCACATGTATTGAGATTTGCCAGTTTCATAGATTAAACAATTTATAGCTGAAATCTATATAAAGAATGGTGTTTGAAGTTGTTGAGGCTAGGCCAGCTTTATGTTTAAATGTCTTATTTATCTTATTACTCAGCTTGTCACATTCCTTTTCTAATAGAATCAAGTTATTGAGTAAGTATTCGATCCCTGGGAACAGTACCTAATTGATTATATACCATGTTTGTTTGTCTGTGATTTTCTTCTAGTCCAATATTCTGATTGTGATGTCTACTTTTTCTTTGATAATGTCCTTCTGCTAGGTTTTCTTTTCATCCTCTGTTATCCATATCCCTAGAACTTTTATTGCTTCATTTTACTGTACTGGCAGGATCTGAGTTCTGTTAAGCTGTATGCTTTCATTTCTTTGTTTTAGGGGTACGTTTATACAGATCAAGGATGATTTTTCACTATTCACTTGTATGTCATTTATCCTAAGAAACTTGGTGGCTTTGTTTAGAATGGCTTGAATTTCTGTTCTATTGTTTGCAAACCAAGTAGTGGTATCTATATATGTTGTGGCTGTGATCCTTACTTGCTTTCTTGCTATGTTGGCAATTGCTTTCTAGCTTGGTAAGGTCAAGTCTGTAATACTTCTGTCTCTATTGTGTAACCATTGTAATAATTCTCGATTTCTTGTAAAAGTGGGTCATAGTACACTTTCCAAAGGAAGAGGGAGATAATATCTCCTTGATCAATTCCATCTTGTACAGGATATTCTTCCATTAAACCATGCACTATGGTTATTTTATTATTTCTATCCTCCAGTATATTGTTTAGAATTTTGATTATATCTTTGAATACCTGGATTGTTCTTAAAGCCTGGATCATTATATTTCTGTTCATGGAGTCATATACCTTACTTATGTCTTGACTGAAAATCTAGACCTCTTTTTTGAATTCTCTTACCTTCTCCATAACATTGTTGAGAATGTGGATTAGCTTCTGAGTGTTTCCTCCAGATAATCCTATCCAGTTGTTGATACATAGTATTTGATGTTTATTACAAACTGTCACAAATCTTGATATTAGGATGCTCATGAAAACTTTTCTCATTGTTTTTAGCAATGTGATAGGGTAAGTAATGTTGATATTTCCCATCCAGTCTTTGGGTTTTGATATTGGGTACACGTTTCTATTTTTCTAGTCCTTCGGGACTTCTCCTGTTCTCATGATTTTGTTAAAAAGTAACTCTACTAGCTTTATTCCCTTTTCTTTCAGGTTTTTAAATGCGATGTATAAAATTCCTGATAGTCTCGAAGGACTGCAGTTTTTCTTTTCTTGGATTGTCTTCTTTATCTCTATTGCTTCTATTGAAGCTAACACATTGTCAAACCATCTCTCCTGGATTGTTTCTTTAGGCCTATACAGTTTTGGCCAATGTGTGAAGTCGTTTATATTTATTATTTATCTGAGTCTTGTCCATTCTTGGAAATGTTTTCTGATCTTGTTTTTGACTGTGAGTAGGTCCAAGATAATTTTGACCTTATTCTCTGATTTCTGCTCTATTAACCTATATGTATCTATAAATCTGAGTTGACAATCTAAGATACTGTTAATCATTCTTTTTGGATGTTTCTCCAGGTTCCTGTATCTTTGTTCAATATGGTTTTGAATTTTTTTCCCTTTTTCTTTCTTGACTATGAACTTGGCTATTTTGTTCTCCATTTTCTAGATCTCTCTTGTCTTGGATAGCCATCTGTGGAGTTCATTTTTGTTACTCATTGGGTCTTGCTTGAATAGGGGTAGTTCTATTATGAAGTTCCTTGTTACGTTAATTTCTAGTACCAGTTCTACAATCTGTGCTCTATGGCAGGTATGCATGTATTCAGATTCATTTGCTATGTTAAACATTTCCTATATAAACTACCAATCCTGAGTGGTCCTTGCATGAATTTTTTGTATTTGGATTTGTATATGGTACTGATGTTTTTCCTTCTTCGCTTTTTCTTTAATAAGGTTTCTACTGCTACTTTGATTGATTCTTTGAGATGTTGCCATGTTTCTTCTATTATTGTAAAGTCTTTTTTGAGAAATTCTATTGCTTTTTCTTATATTTTCCTAGTGAACCTTGTCCATTGTTTGGATTTGAAGTTTGTATAGTCAACAATGTTCTGTCTATTATTTTTTCTGTTTGATAACTTACTTCACGATATGTGGGGTGTGATAAGGTATGTGACTACCATTTTGTGGTCTGTTTTAATTACTGTTTCCACCTTTATATGTTTGACATTGATGATGCATAGTTATAATGGGTTGGAGATCCATATATAGTCCAATCTACTCCCATAATTTGATTTTATTCTATTGTATAAGTAGCTTCTTTATTGGGATGGGCTTATCTAAATGTATCTACAAAATTAAAAGTCTCTAATGAGTTAATAAAGTGCTTGAGCTTGACTCCTTTGCCTTTTTTTGAGATACGATCCTTTTGATAGTCTGCTACTTCATTGAGATCACCCATACTATTATATACATATTATTGCTTTTTGCCTCATTGATCTTTGCTTTATACTATGTAATAGTTTTTTCCTGTCTTGTTTGTTAATCCCATTTGATGAATTGTATATTGATATTATTCTATATTGAATTCACTCTTTGAATGCTATGTCTACTGTGATTCCTCTATTGATGCATTTCTCAAACTTAAAAATGTGTATTGTCTATTTTTTCTTTATCAAGATATTGACTTCTGCTTCGTAGGCCTGTTGTATTGGATTTGTTGATCAAATTTGATATTTACTTTCTTCGTCATGCCATTTTTTGTTTCCTGGGAGCCAGGTTTCTGTGAGCCCTAGGATATCAATTTGTTGTTCTTGTACATATTCTAAGATTGCTGTTTCTGAATTAATTCCTCTAATATTTAATGTTTCTATTTTTCATATATTGAATAGTTCATTGATATTATGTTTCTCTAAATTTTGCCTATTGCAGGCTTGGTTTCCTGGCTTTCCCTTATTATAATTGTTCAGGAGAATAGAAAAGATCGGTTCAGGGATGCTAGTTGTATTGGTAGGTATATCCAGATAGTTCATCATTTCTTTTATAGTAGATGCCATTGTGGATTCCATCTGATTGATTCTTTCATTTATTAATCTTTGTTGTTGTCTAATGTCCAACCTTTTTGGTGATAGAATTCAGAAACTTGAGCTTTCAGGTGAGAGTTCATTTTGGAGGGGAGAGTTTGCAATTGCTGACCCTTTAGTTTAATATGGGAACCTGCTTCGATTACTGTGACTCTCTTGTCCAGGATGTGCACTTGGTGTTTAATTGCTTATAAATCTGCTTGGATTTGTTTGAGAATGTCTAATATATTTTCCCTATTTGCAATTGTATGGGATCCTCTTGTGACACTAGCATATGTGCATCTGGGGCTGGAGAATTTAAATGTTGTTCTCTTGTCTTGCTTGATTGGAAAGTATTCTTTTGCATTGTTTGGTCGAAGTCTTGGTTGATCCAGTCTGTTGGTTCTTTCCTTTAGTATTGGATTCTCCTTTGCAGTTGGGCAATGAACATATTCATGGTCATGGGCTCCACAGTTGAAGCAAAGTTTCATTGTTCTTGTGATTCAGACCAATTCATTGTCCTGGAAGTGGAAGTTCATACCTCGTGCTTTGTTGAGGTTTCTGTCATCCTTGTAGTATAGGATGGCAAACTGCTTGTTTTGATTCATAGAGTTAAGGGGAAAGTATATGGCTTGAGCTACTGTCTGTTCAATAATCTCTTTAAGTTCTTTTACTGAAGTTTCCAAGGGGAGATTGGTGAGTATTGCACTATACTAATTCTTTTTCCCTCTTGTAATATAGGTTCTGACTATTGGGTATACTCTCATATAAAAGGTATCTTTGTAGATAGCCCACTTCTGGACCTGTTTCGCATATTCTTTTCTTGTTCTAAACTGGATGATTCAGATTTAACTTGTTTTACTGGTTGCAAAGTTATATATTTGATCTGGGTTTTGTTTTGAAATAGATTTGCGATATCTCTTTTTTGAAAGTGGTTGGGGTGTCCCAGATTCTAATGGATCAGGCTTTGCATTCTATGGTACCGAGTTGAGGTGCTAGTCTAAATTTGGAAGTCTCATTATTGGTGATTTGAATCTCATATGCAGCAATGGCCTCATGGTAATTGTTGAAAATGGTAGTTATAGTTGGAAATCTGATTGGCTCTTCTATTCAAATATATTTTAGGGTTGGTAAATGCCCCAGTTTGGCATAAATTTGATAAATTTTTTCTTTAGTTAAGAGTCCTGGCAGTTCTTTTATGTCTATATAAACTTTCCTTGAACAAAGCGTGTCAAGGTTTTCCTTGAAAGTTGTTCATTCTGTTGCTTAAACCTTGGTCTTTGCTCTTTTTCGTAACTGTATTGGTTGTTGGTGATATTCTCTATGCTGTTAGCAGTCTCTTTTCCTTCTTTAGATATCGCAGTTGTTGAAACTACTGTTACTGGTGATAGTGATCTAGATTCTGTATTTATTTCTACTGTTGTTTTGATGATTTCCATAGTACCTTCCTCAGAGTTTGTACTATTGTCCTGTTCTTCATTCTTGAACTTCATATTTTCATTTTGGTTTTAGATGAGGTCCTGTGTAGTTGCTGAGACTGCTGCCTCCTTTTCTTTGTCTACTGTTGTTCTGTTTCTCTTGGCACTGGTAATTGGATTGAATTTGTTGATATTTTGATCTTTAGAAGTAGTTTTGCAATTTTGCCACTACTGGTTATGATTCTTTTGCTACTGTAGTTGACCTTGGTGTCTTTGACTCTAGGGGATCTTTTGGACATGTTTGTTAAAGGAACTCTTTGTGAGCATTGAGTTTTTTCTTATGAACTTTGAATTGTTACCATAAAAGGAAATTTTCACGAATTTGATATGAGTGGAAAAGAGTTTTTTTTTTTCAAGTACTGGAGTTCTATATAATTAAAATAGAAGTACTGTTTATTATTTTTAGATACTATAACAACAGAAGAAAAATAGAAGCTGATAGTAGTAGGACTGATAATTCCTTACTGCAACATTTTCTCAATTTTCTTTTTAATAAATTCCTGTTAGTCAGATGAGACCTTATATAGTTGCTATTTGATTAGAGTAATATTTCCAGTATTAATACTATAAATAACTACTGTGATCCTTCCTAGATTACTTGTTTGGCCTTCCTTAGAGATGTGATTAATAAAGATATCCTTATAATTAATAGTTAGGTTGAATTATAAAAAAAAAAACTCTTTCCCACTCCCAACAAAATTCGTAAAAATTTTCTTTTATGGTAACAACCCAAAGTGCACAAAAAAAAACTTAACGCTCTCAAAGAGCCGCAACAATGAATATGTCTAGAAGGTCTCCCAGAGTTAAAGACATAGCTGTGAACTATAGCAGCGAGAGAATCATTACTGGTAGTGGAAAAATCTCAAAACGCTCTTGAAGACCAGATTGTCAAACAAATTCAACCCACTTACCAGTAACAAGAGAAGTAAAACAGTTGCGAAGAAAGAGAAGGAAGCTGAAACCATCCAAGATATATAGGATTTCACCCAAGATCAAGAAGAGAGTATGGAGCTCAAGAACGTGGAAAGCGACAACATTATAAATTTGGAGAAGAACACCACAGAAACTATTGATATGATAGAGGAGATAAACATGAAATTGAGATCACCATCACCTGTGACAGTAACATCAACAACAATAACAGTAGCCAAGGAGGGAGGAGAAACCATGAACAACCAGGAGAATATTGTTAACAATAGATACAATTACGAGAAGGAACAAAGGCCTAGAACTCCAGAAACAAAACAACAACACCCCCAAAAACTGAACGACACACTCAGTATAGGCAAAGTCTTCATAGATCCAGAAGAAGTACCAGGAAGCTCAACATAAGAAAAAATCGACTTTATTCGAAATAAGTTGGGGCACCTGATAACTCTGAAACATGTACGTATAGAGGAACCAACAGGTACACAGATGATTGCAGCATTATTCAACAATTACCATGAGGCAATAGAGGCATGTGAGATTAGGATCACCAACAATGAAACTACCAAATTTAGATTACACCACAGATCAGCACATCTGAATGTAGAGCCCGATCCATCAGACTCTAGGACATCCCCAATCATTTCACAAAAAAAGACATAGTCAGTTTATTTGAGAATAAAACAGCTATAGAATATATTTCACTTTAACCAGCGGATATGGTCCAATCAGAAATTATACAATTCACCTCGGAAGCAATATTCGAAGAACAGGTTAGAGCATGGGCCCTCTATAAGGACAATTACTGTATAAGAATATACCCAATGGTCAAGACTCAGATTATTAAAGAAAAAAGAAACCAATACAGTGCAACACTTGCCAACCTCTCACAAGGGACATCAGCAAAAGAGTTGAAAGGAATTATCAAACAGATGCATGCTCAGGCATGTTATTTCCCCCTAAACCAATTTAAACAAAAAAAATGGTTCATCATCCTGTATTTCAAAGATACACAAGACTTGGACAAGGCAAGGAATACCACCTTAAGACTGGAAGATACAGAGCTTACGTGGGTCTCAAGATCAACAAAGCTTTGCTTCAGATATAGAGCACAGGAACATGACTTAAAGTCTTGTACCATAGTTAAGAAAGACTCAACACAGAGAAATAGAACCAACAGACTTGGCCAACCAAGACTTTCCCTCCCTCAAAAGAAAGGCCTCCAATCAACAAGGCAAGAGAAAAGGCCGATTATGGATTACACAACTAATACAAATCGAACATACGCCAGTATAGCAAAAGGCTCTTTTCAGCCATCTGCACAACTGGAAACACTAACTGAGGCTATCAGGCAACTTCAGATGGATATGAATACCATTAAATACCAGGTTCACATATTGGACAAAAGAGTATCAGCACTGGAAGAAGGTCCGTAGATAAAAGCCAAAGGACCAGAAATCATCGAGTTACCTACTGAGCAAGAACAACAGCCATCGAGATCAAGCTTCAGAACTCTATCTCCCAAAAGAATGGATATTAGACAACAACAAGAGTTAATAAATAGTAGAATCAATCAAATGGAGTCCACGATCGAATTCACCATTAGAGAAATGATGGATTGCTTGGACTCACCCATCGAGGCATCAGGATCAACAAAACAGATCACTTAATATCTCCAAAATAATTATGATTAGAAAACAGGCAGAAACATCGCTATCAGTAGGTAAGAAGAAGAAAGGGTAATAATAAATAATGAACAGGACAACTGGAAAATTGGAACAATCAACGTAAGAGGAATCACTACAGAGATAGATCACTATTAGAATATTGTCAAGAAGAGAGAATAGATATACTGGGAGTAACAGAGACCTGGCTACCCACGAATCAAAGATAGTGGAATGAAGAGAAAAGATATCAAATATAGGCAACGAAACCAGACCAACAAAAACATGGAGCAGAAGTGAGCATATTAGTGGAAAAGAAATGGGTAACACATGTTTTCAATACAGAAGAATGCATCAATCAGGGTCTCTTGATAGATATGACCTTCAAGAGGAAAATTCAATACAGAATACTGACAGTATACAACATGGAAAATGAATCAAAAAAGCAAGACAAAATGAAGCTACATCAATGGATCAAAACGAAAGTTAGTAAAGGAAAAAGCAGAAATATGTTCATAATAGTAATGGGTGACTTTAATAAAGTGGCGGATGAAGAGCTAAATTGCACAGAAGGAAAAACCAGAGAGGTCAAACCAAGACAGATTATAGATACTTTGTCAGCATATACTGTAACTTCACAAATATATATGGACAGGTTCACCCAACTACGAAAGCTATATATACAATAGACCAAAGTCAGGGTATGGGAGTAGGCTGGACTATATATGGGTCTCCAGTCCTCTACTTCTACACATACTAAATGCAGAACACATGGCAATAGAAACCATTATCAAAAGTGATCACAAAATAGTAACAATACAGATTAACATACCACACACATCATGGTCCAAATTGGTGAACAGGAAAAATAACAAGCAGAATAAGATAGACTTCAGCAACTCTACCCCCAAACAATGGGCCAAATTCACAACAAAAATGGAGAAGAAAGAAAGAGAAGTCTTGAGGTCCAATAAACAGACAGCCAAAGAAATTTGTTAGTATTTCAAAGTATCAATAATAATGGCGGCAAAAGACTCCCTTAAAAAAAGGAGACACTGAAAGAACATAGGAACCATACACAAATCGAAATACAAGAAGTTTATGGGGAAACAAATTAAAATAGATAGAATCTACAAAAAATGCCAAGCATGGCTTATAAATTCAAACACAAGATTACAAACAACATGAACAATACTCAAGGAAGATATTAATAAAATAAAAATATCAATTCCCCTCCTAACAGAACCATCCCTTTTTTGGGAAGATACAGTACATAATCAAGAGAAACTACATTGCTAGCTGTTGGAAACCACAGAGATCTGAGAAGCAGAAAACAAAATCATAAAAATAAAAATCGAACAAAAAAAAAAGGAAAAGAATCAAAAAGCATATCGTACAGAGATACAAGAATCTGAAGGAACATCCAAAAAAAATGATCAATAGTATCCTGAACTGACCTATAAGATTCATCAACATTCTGAGATTGATTGAATGCAAGGAAGGAAATGAAGTCAGAATCATAACCAATCCAGAGAAGGTCAAGAGCAAGATAAGAGGACACTTTCAAGAATGGACTAGACCAAGATACACTCTAAAGATAGAAAAATTTCTACACTGGGAGCAACAATATAGGTCAAAGACAAATATTCAGGAGGATTGGTTCAGCAAGACAATATAAAAGATCATGACACCAGAGATAAGATCAGCAATCCAGAACAAGAAGAACTCCAATGCATCAGGCCTATCAGAGATCCCATACCTGGGGTTAAAAAATTTAGGAGAACATGTTATCAAACTCCTGGCGGTATTATTCAACAAAATAATGGATACAAGAGAGGTTCCAGAGAACTGGAGAAAAGAAAATGTAACCCAATCCCCAAGCTCAAAGACTGGATGGGTAACATTAATATCACTCAATCCATCACACTACTGAAAACAACAAGAAAGGTATTCATAAGCATTATAATAACAAGATTAGCGGCAACTTGTACAAGTCACAAAATTCTCTGTGAAAACAACTGGGTAGGCTTACTAGGAGGTAGTACCCAGGAGCCGATTCACATCTTAAACAATGTAATGGAGGAGGCCAGGGAATTCAAAAAAGAGGCATGAATCTTCAGTCAAGATATTAGTAAAGCATATAACTCCATAAACAAAGAAA
>CAJVPT010006879.1:0-10615 GCA_910592055.1 Acaulospora colombiana
TATTAATTTAAGTGTATAAAAAGCTTTAAATATATTAGGAGAAAATCTAAAACAAGTAAGCTTATACAGTATATACAGTATATATTTTTTTATATTTACTGATTTATTTATATATAGTTATGAAAACTGGTTGTAAAAATATGATTATCATTTAATTGGCTAAAAAAATTAAATTATGCTTGCAAAAATCATCAAATAAAAACTTTAAAACCTATTGTAGATATAGAAATTTAATGGAATTCAACATATAACATGATTGTATATATTATACAACTAAAAACAGTATGTTTGTCTCACATTGATTAATATTTATTTAATATAATTAATGATCATAATAGATTGAATCAGATCAGATTTTAACTAGATTCGATTCAATCCGATTTTTATAAATATGAATCGGATATGAATCTGATTTGTTTTAAACTGATCAGATCTGATTCGAAACCACAATAGTTTGATCTTATCTGATTCGAATCCAAATTTAATTTGATTTGATCTAATCTGAATTTGAATCTGAATCTGATTTGAAATTGAATCTGATTCAAATTTGATACAAAAACAACTTAAAATCGATTTGATATATTTTGAATTTGTTTTAAAGCATTTTTAACTATAACTGCTTTAATTTAACTAAATTAAATTACAGGTGAAAAAACTCTTTCCCACTCCCAACAAAATTCGTAAAAATTTTCTTTTATGGTAACAACCCAAAGCGCACAAGAAAAAACCCAATGCTCTCAAAGAGCCCCAACAATGAACATATCTAGAAGATCTCCCAGAGTTAAAGACATAGCTGTGAACTACACCAGTGAGAGAATCATTACTGGCAATGGAAAAATCTCAAAACCGCTCTTGAAGACCAAACTGTCAAACAAATTCAAACCACTCACCAGTAACAAGAGAAGTAAAACAGGTGAAGAAAGAGAAGGAAGCTGAAACTATCCAAGACATACAGGATCTTACCCAAGATCAAGAAGAGAGTATGGAGCTCGAGAATGTGGAAAGCAACAACACTACAAATCTGAAAAAGAACACTACAGAAACTGTTGATATGATAAAGAAGATAAACATGAAATCAAGATTACCATCACCCATAACAGTAACATCAACAATAACAACAGTAGCCAAGGAGGGAGGAGAGACTATGAACAATCAGGAGAATATTGTTAACAATAGATACAGTTACAAGAAGGAACAAAGGCCTAGAATCCCAAAAACAAGACAACAACATCCCCAAAGACTGAATGACACACTCAGTATAGGCAAAGTCTTCATAGATCTGGAAGAAGTACCGGGAAGCTCAACACAAGAAATAATCGACTTTATTCGAAATAAGTTGGGGCACCTGATAACCCTGAAACATGTACGCACAGAGAAACCAACAGGTACACAGATGATCGCAGCATTATTCAGCAATTACCATGAGGCAATAGATGCATGTGAGATTAGGATCACCAACAATGAAACTACCAAATTCAGATTAGCACCACAGATCAGCACACTTGAATATAGAGCCCGATTGATCAGACTCTAGGATGTCCCCAATCATTTCACAAAAAGGGACATAGCCAGTTTATTTGAGGATAAAATAGCTATAGAATATATTTCACTTTAACCAGCGAGTATAGTCCAATCAGGAATCATACAATTCACCTCAGAAGCAATATTTGAAGAACAGGCCAGAGCATGGGCCCTCTATAAGGACAACTATTGTATGAGAATATATCCAATGGTCAAAACTCTAATCATTAAAGAAAAAAGAAACCAATACAGTGCAACACTTGCCAACCTCCCACAAGGGACATCAGCAAAAGAGCTAAAAGGAATTATCGAACAGATGCATGTTCAGGCATGTTATTTCCCCCTAAACCAATTTAAACAAAACAAATGGTTTATCATCCTATATTTCAAAAATACACAAGACTTGCACAAGGCAAGGAATACCACCTTGAGACTGGAAGATACAGAGCTTACATGGGTCTCAAGATCAACAAAGCTTTGCTTCGGATATGGAGCACATGAATATAACTTAAAGGCTTGCACCATAGTTAAGAAAGACTCAACACAGAGAAATAGAACCAACAGACTTGGCCAATTAAGACTTTCCCTCCCTCAAAGGAAAGGCCACCAATCAATAAGACAAGAGAAAAGTTCGATCATGGATTACACAACTAATACAAATCGAACATACGCCAGTGTAGCAAAAGGCTCCTCTCGGCCATCTGCACAACTGGAAACACTAACCGAGGCTATCAGACAGCTCCAGATGGATATGAATGCCATTAAATACCAGGTTCACATGTTGGACAAAAGAGTATCGGCACTGGAAAAAGGTCCGCAGATAAAAGCCAAAGGACCAGAAATCATTGAGTCATCTCCTGAGCAAGAACAATGGCCATTGAGATCAAGCTTCAGAACTCCATCTCCCAAAGAAATAGATATCAGACAACAACAAGAGTTAATAAATAGTAGAATCAATCAAATGGAGTCCACGATCAAATCCACCATAAGAGAAATGATGGATTGCTTGGACTCACTCATCGAGGCATCAGAATCAACAAAACAGATCCCTCAGTATCTCCAAAATAACTATGATTAGAAAACAGGCAGGGAATATCGCCACCAGTAGGCGAGAAGAAGAAAGAGTAATAACGAATAACGAATAGGACAACTAGAAAATTGGAACAATCAACGTAAGAGGAATCATTATAGAAGTAGATAAGATATCACTATTAGAATATTGTTAAGAAGAGAGAATAGATATACTGGGAGTAATAGAGACCTGACTACCTGCAAATCAAAGATGGTGGAATGAAGAGAAGAGGTATCAAATATGGTCAACAAAACCAGACCAACAAAAATATAGAGTGGGAGTAAGCATATTAGTGGAAAAGAAATGGGCAACACATGTTTTCAATACAGAAAAATGCATCAATCAGGGCCTCTTGATAGACATGGCCTTCAAGGGGAAAATTCAATACAGAATACTGACAGTGTACAACATGGCAAATGAATCAAAAAAGCAAGACAAAACGAACTACATCAATGGATCAAAGCGAAAGTTAATAAAGGGAAAAGTAGAAATATGTTTATAATAGTAATGGGTGACTTTAATAAGGTGGTAGATGAAGAGCTAGATTGCACAGAAGGGAAAACCAGAGGGGTCAAACCGAGCAGATTATAGATATCCTGTCAGCATATAACTTTATAGATACGTATAGACAGGTTCACCCAACTACGAAAGATTATACATACAACAGACCAAAGTCAGGGTATGGGAGTAGGCTGGATTATATATAGGTTTCCAGTCCTCTACTTCCACACATCCTAAATGCAGAATACATGGCAATAGAAACCATTATCAAAAGTGATCACAAAATGGTAATGACACAGATTAATACACCGCACACATTATAGTTCAAATTGGCAAACAGGAAAAATAACAAGCAGAATAAGATAGACTTCAGCAACTCTACTCCCAAACAATGGGCCAAATTCACACCAGAAAAATGGAGGAGAAAGCAAGAGAAGTCTTGAGGTCCAATAAACAGACAGCCGAAGAAATTTGGCAGCATTTCAAAGTATCAATAATAATGGCAGCAAAAGACTCCCTTAAGAAAAGGAGATACCAAAAGAACATAGGAACCATACACAAATCGAAATGCAAGAAGCTCATGGGGAAACAAATTAAAATAGATAGAATCTATAGAAAATGCCAAGCATGGCTTATAAATTCAAACACAAGATTACAAACAACATGGACAACATTCAAGGAAGATATTGGTGAAATAAACATACTGATTCCCTTCTAACAGAACCACCCCTTTTTTGGGAAGATACAGTACATAATCGAGAAAAACTACATAGCTGGCTGTTGGAAACCAAAGAGATCTGGGAAGCAAAAAACAAAATCACAAAAATCAAAATCGAACAAAAAAAAGGGAAAAGAATCAAAAAGCATATTGTACAGAGATACAAGAATCTGAAGGAACATCCAAAGAAAATGATCAATAGTATCCTGAACTGACCCACAAGATTCATCAACACTTTGAGATTGATTGAATGCAAGGAAAAAAATGAAGTCAGAATCATAACCAATTCAGAGAAGGTCAAGAGCAAGATAAAAGAACACTTTCAAGAATGGACTAGACCAAGATACACTCTAAAGATAAAAAACTTTCTACACTGGAAGCAATAATATAGACCAACGACAAATATTCAGGAGGACTGGTTCAGCGAAACAATACAGGAGATCATGACACCAGAGATAAGATCAGCAATCCAGAACAAGAAGAACTCCAGTGCACCAGGCCCATCAGAGATCCTATACCTAGGGTTAAAGAATTTAGGGGAACATGGTATCAAACTCCTGGTGGTATTATTCAACAAAATAATGGATATAGGGAAGGTCCCAGAGGACTGAAGGAAAGGAAATGTATACCCAATTCCCAAGCCCAAAGACTGGATGGGTAACATTAATATCACTCGGTGCATCACACTACTGGAAACAACAAAAAAGATATTCATGAACATTATAACAACAAGATTAGCGGCAACTTGCACAAGTCACAAAATTCTCTGTGAAAACAACTGGGCAGGCTTACCAGGAGGTAGTACTCAGGAGCTGATAAACATCTTAAACAATGCAATGGAAGAGGCCAGAGAATTCAAAAAAGAGGCATGGATCTTCAGTCAAGATATTAGTAAAGCATATAACTCCATAAACAGAGAAATGATGATCTGAGCCCTCAAAAGAATCAAAGTACCAGGGAAAATAGTCAAAATAATAGACAACACATTAAAGAATCAGAATAATAAAGTAATCACAGCACACGGCCTCACAGAAGATTATCCCATATAGGATGGAATAGATCAGAAAGACACTATCTCCCCCCTCTTATAGAGAATCTTCTACGATTCCCTGCTATAAGAAATCAAGGATAAACATACAGGATATAGAATGGGAACAAAGATCATTCTTGACCTTACCCCAACCATAGGAGAGATGACTAGTAGCAGGGTTAGGGAAGCCGAGATAACAGCAACAGCATACATGGATGATACTACATGGTTCACAAACAGCCAAGAGAGTATGCAGGCAATTCTTAATAAAGCAGCAGAATTCCTCAAGATAAATGACATTGAAGTCAACAGTGAGAAATCATCATTGATATTTATAAATATAAGCAGAGAGTTGAGAAAAGAGGGTGTAACATTAAACGAAACAAAGATTCTTCCCCTGTAGCACTACGAAGTGACAAGAATTCTAGGGGTATGGATATCAGAAGATAAGAAGAAGACATGCCAAAAGAACATCATTAAAGAAAAAGTAGAAACCATAACACGCACACTGGCATGAAAGAAAATTACAGACAAACAGACGAGATATATAATTAACCACGCTCTCTTCCCAGCAATAGAATACTTATTAAATGATCTAGTTCTATCAGAAAAGGATTGTGAAACAATAAGTAGTAAATCAACAAAATTTTCAAACACAAAGCTGGATTATCAGCAACAACACCTAACTGTATAATCCACGCAGAGTTTGGATATAAACTTTTCAATCTCTGGGACAGACAAATTCTCATGCATGGGAAAAACTTATCCAATAGACTCAACAGCTATAACCTCAGTGGAATTACTATACAGATCAGACTTCAGCATATTCAGAATAAGTACTGGTCCAACACTTCAATCCTAACAGATAAGTTTCCCTTTTGGACCAGAAAAAGGAAAAACTTGACAAAAGATATCTTAAATATGCTGAAACTTCAAGAAATTACTCTTGCCCCAATGGAACATGCATGATTTGGAAAACCAGTCAAGAAGGAAGGCACAGCAATCAAAGAGATGGTTTCAGAGGAATGGTATGACAGGTATAGGAATGCACTCAGACGTAGAGGAATCCTCTTTCATGATCAGTTGCTCAATGACAGCAAAACAAGATTCCTATCCTGGCAACAAGTAAGGGTTAGACTCAGCAAGCAAAGCAGAACACCACTATGGTATAGAGATCTGAGAGAGCTAACTAAGGACAACAATTTCAGGGGCTTAGACAATAATGGAAAGTCAACTGAGAAAGACAGGGGTGAGAAAAGCAGTCCAAGCCTAAACAGTTTTCAGTCAAACATACCAGTACATTCACATCAGAGACAATCAACTATCAAGTGGCTGGCAACTAAAAGGGACAAGAACATGATTCTAACAAGGAAGAAAAAAGTACTAAATGACTGAACGATCCTAGTCAACCATATAATCAGAGAGGAACAAACATCCCTACTTACAAGTGTAAAGGCTGTCCTTTCAATATCCTAGAATACAAAAACCAGTACAAAGACCAACAGCAGTGTATCATGACACAACTCTTGATACAATCGATCAACATAAAAGTTAAAAAAAGTATAAAGGGATGTATCTCAAACCTACAAGAGGAGCAACAGGACAGCTATATATCAACAGACTCCAGTCTTCTCCCCAAAGTATAGAGCGTGTCCTGGAAAACATTAGAATACAAACACCAGACACTCTGCCACCTATGATATATTTAGATCCATTATCTATCAAAAAGACATTGATCAGGAAAAAGCTTAGAGCACCGGAAAGAACAATCAGGAGACTACAACAGATAGCACAAGAAACAACCCCACACAATAATCTCCAAATATACACAGACGGCTTATACACACAATGAAAGGTGGATAGCAAAATGGGAATAGAATGGGTAATTTAAACAGAAGAGGGCATGGAAATTTCCAGGTTCCAAGTAGAAACACAGGACACACAATCCTCAACACGGGCAAAGTTGATAGCGATACTCACAGCGATCAGCACAATAAGTGCAAACAAGAGAATAAATATTCTTACAGACAGTCAAAGTGCAATCAACGCAATCAAAAAGAGTAGGACAAAGCAAGGAAAGAGGAACCAAGCAGCAGAAACTCCAAACAGGTGTTTAGTTTATACAATACAGGAATTAACCTTATTATAAAACATTACAGTAGTATAAATAAAGATCAAGAGCCACTCCGGCAACCCAGGTAATGAGTTAGCAGATAAACTGGCAGTGACTATGATAATAGATATGACAAAAGACAGAATTAAGATTCAGGAGCAAAACACTACCAGTGCAATGATAACATTAAGATAGGACCAGTTCTTTATTGACCGCCCTTTCAAGACAGTAGGGAAAACAATCCTTAAAAATAAATGGGCCAGCAAGTGGAGAACACTAAGACGCAGCCAAAAATGGTTATCTGGACAGAAGGCCAAAGAAGTCGATTAGAACATGACTATGCAGACATTGACACCATCTAAAATACAATCGCTCCAGACTGATCACAAGAATTACAGTGACAGAATCTTCAGATGGAAAACATGGTTAGATGAATACCCAACAATAGCAAACTTGAATACTCAAAAGCCAGATTTATACAGGAACCCAACCTGTATAGTCTGCAAAAGACAGGCAGAGAGGAACATTCATCCCTTTACATGTGGATCTAATGAAACAAGACTAAAAGAAAAATATTTAACCTTTCTCACAAAAGAATGTGCAGCAAGAGCGAAAGGCAACAAATAAACAGAACAGATACAAGATAGGTGGAGATGAACTTTGAAACCATCGCCAGGTATAAGACACCTAGATAGGACAAGCAAGATAGAATGGAGAGATATAATAAGAGGAGCAATTATACATCAAATTGTGAAAACAGTAGAAGAGATAGTGGAGGATGCGAAGGCCACAAAAACTGCAATACTTGTAGCCACAACACACTTCTGGAAGGAGAAAAGAGAAGTATGGAAACTGAGATGCACACTGATGATAGAATGGGAAAAATCACAGGGCATCTCTAAAAAGTTGAAGCAAAACAAAAACAAGAAGAATGATAGAATGCTAGGGAGAGAGGCAAAGGAAAGGACAGGGGTTCAGATTCTAGTGTTCAATCAGTCGTATATAGAGCTTACTAATAGAAATATAAAAAATATTCTACAGAACGATTTTCATTTTAACTCACTTTTTTACATAGATATCAGTGTTAGTGGAGTCATAACACACTAATATTTACCTCTAGGGTGAATTGTAGCAAGTCACAGGGTTCGAAAGATACTAAGTCATTAGTTTTTTCTCTATTATAAGTGTATTTTCTCACAATTAAATTTGGGTATATAAGAGGGTATCTATGATTAAATAAAAACTATATGGCATGACTTCACCAGCTATTAAAAAAAAAAAAAAAAACCAAATTAAATTAAATATTTTTTTTTTAAATGCTAACTTATTCCTGCATTGGTGCTGTCAACCTGCTCAATTCCTTCTCTCTTAAATCAAGCAGATGACTGAGAACTAAAGCAGGGAAGTATAGAGTTAGAATCCTTCACTAATATGAATATACTATAGTTCCTAAGGAGAATAAAAAAAAAAAGATCTCTCAATAATACTTTTATTAACAGAAGAGTCAAGAAAAAGGGAAAAGGTCAAGAAAGAGGCAAGGGGATATTTGTAATTGTATAAGGACAAGAACAAATATTTTATTTACAAGATACTATTAATGATTTGAATACATGTTTTGATACTAACATCTCAATGTTTTTGGATGCCTATAAATACAGTTTTAGCTACTACTAAATATGGAAATATTTGACATTAAACTATTATAACTATATACTATTAATTATATATTTAGAATCTATAATCACTATAAATAGTATGTTTGCTAAGATTGCTAAGTTTGCCAAGAGCATTACTAACTATGGAAACTCTGTTAGTATTACTAATTCATACTAATAATAAAATAATTATAGTGTTTGTAGAAATGTTTATATTGCATGTCTTCAGGACTACAAGATCAGCGCTTATGTCACGTGACATGTGACTCAGAAAAGGGATCTTTATTAGCATTTCACAGCCAGAGGTTAATATCAGTGTTTAGCGAGAAATTCAAGTTGATAATCATTTTTTGACTAATAAGGAAAGATGTTTGACGGATCAAAATATCTATAGTTTCTTAGTCATGTTTTAGAGATTGATATGTGACTTTTGGGAAGAAATCATATTTTTGTTAGATGGATATATAAGATCTACATTTTTCCCCACTTATGCATGAGTTCTACAATAATATTCTAAGGTACCTATAGTATCATTTTATTTTCAATATCTTCATTAAAAATATATTTACTGCAAATTCATTCAGGCTGGAAATTATGCTATTTTTTTGTTGTGAAAAACCTCTTTTTGCTTTTGATTTTTTACCTTATAGGTTTATCTTTCCTGTATGGTATGAGTTAACAAGTCTCATATTTTAGTACCTGAAAGAGGGTTTCTCCCATTCAAAAGACTCATCTTCCACCCTTTGAACAATTATATGCCCTCTTAAAGCTACCACTTTTCACAGCTTTTTGGGAAATTTTACCCATCTCAGCTTGACTTTGAAATTTTGGGTAGCACGAATTCCATGGATTCTGATTGGTTGACACAAAACGCATTGGACAAGATTGATAAACAAGCTCCTATTGGTCTCATCATGTATCTAAATGCATTTCCTCAGTTCCATAAGAACATGGGATCCACTATAAGCCATATGTGTTGGTATGGGTGGATATAAGATACAAAACGTCACATTATTGGATACAAGAAAAAGCATATCCTTCACAGACCAATTATTCGACCAGGACACAAAGAAGAACTAGCTCACTTATACTTGCCAATAAAAACAAATCTCAGCCTAGTGTAATTTTGAAAGTATAAGACAGCCCACAAATTGGTATAAATTGAGCGTATAACATTCTTCATACAAGACTGAACCCAAACAAACCAACAAGATAGATAGAGACACAAGACAGGACAAAATGCTTTCTTTTCTCTTCTTTTAAGCGCTAATGAAGTCTTCTCATATAAGGAACTCCTAACATCAGTAGTGTTGGATATCTTAAGTGAGTTCTTGGCATGTTAGTTTCCCTTAATAGGGATAGCAACAGGTCATCCAGTGATAAAAACCCTAGAAAGCGAAGGTTCTAGAAATAAGTTTAATGGCTAGTGTCACTCCAATGAAGAAGATTCCTCAACTTCTATAGCTTGTTAGAGTTTAGAGAAAGTCCTACACTAGACGGTCAATAGTTACCTCATTCCGATTGGGTGAGATATAAATAGATGCTTCTTTATATATTTGTTGATCTGTAAATCCTTAGGCAGTAAGGGTGATTAGTCATTCGGTTGTTCCTAGGTCATGTCTTGATTTTAATAAAGTATATGTACTATAGATCTTATATATCTATCTGACAAAAATACGATTTTTCTTCCCAAAGTCACATGTCAATCTACAAAATGTAACTATAAAACTATAAGTATTTTGATTTAAAAAATATCTTTATTTATTAGCCAAAAAATGATTATCAACTTGGATTTCTTGTTAAACACCGATATTGACCTCTAGCCATAAAATGCTAATGAAGATCTCTTTCCTAAGTCACGTGTTACATGACATGAGCGTCAATCCTGTAGTCCAGAAGACACGCAATATAAACAGTTTTACAAACACTATAATTATTCTATTATTAGTATGAATTAATGATACTAACAGAGTTTCCATAGTTAGTAATGCTCTTAGCAAACTTA
>CAJVPT010006880.1:0-10615 GCA_910592055.1 Acaulospora colombiana
TTTAACAATAAACTAAGACAAGTGAGTTAGTTAGTGTTTTAGCTTTAGTGACACTGTAATAGTATAGCCTACATTATGTTTAATAAAGCACACATAACTAACCTGACAGCAGGTTAAAAAAAAAAAAATAAAAATAAATAATATTTTTTTCAAAAAAGTTTATTTAATTAAAATATTTTTTAGTTATAAGATATTTAAAAAACTTATTTATTAATTATTTTTTTTTTACTTTTATAAATTATAACTGGTATTAGATATAAGTTTTTTATTGATAATTAAATATTAAGCATAATATTAATCATTTTATATATATATATATGTAAATTAATAATAACTTATCATGACTCATCCTAGGTAGATTTACTTGAAACCTCTCAAGTAAGAAAGCACACTTGTCTAAGGGCCAGATAGTTAATATACAGTTATTAATAATACTATTGATATAATTAATTTAGAACTTTATATTAGTTTTTAATTACTATATTATATATACTAACTTATATATTAATATTAAATTCTTAAGAATTATTTAACTACTCAGATATCCTAATACTTTTATTTAAATCTTGAAGAAAATTTCTTTTCTCTTTGTCACCACTTGTAGTATTACAGACAAGTTTTGTTTGATAGGTCCTTCATTTAAGCAAGTACTGAATTGGAATATTCCAAGCTAAGATAATTAAGTTTCAGAGTTTGTTGGTATAGTTTGGAATAAAAAATGTTTAAATAATCACCACAATCCTAAAAGTAAGGTTCTAGAGTTTGCTAGTATAGTTTGGGATTAATGATATGTTTTGATACCTAACATTATTCTAAAAACAGGATTTTGGGATTTGTTTCCTGTCCAATTTAGAGGAGTTAAGTCAGATATAATTTGTATAACTAAACTAAAGGTCTTTCTTTATAAAATCCTCATAATAGATTCTTTTCAGTTCAATAATCAACAGGAAGATTAGAAGTTACATTATTGTGCAACTTGATTATTTTTCTTATATGGTCCTTGTATAGTATTGAACTCTGGATCTTGTAATTATAATCTGAAAATACTATCACTATATTATAGATCCATAGGTTATCTTATTTATTAATTATTAAACTATTTACTTTTCGAAGAATTTAATATTTTGAATTTATTATATAAAAAGTTTTATTTTATATGTTTCATTTATAAAATTTAAACTTATTGTTTGAGTAAAAATTAAAAATCTAAAAAAATTTTTTTTCACTATTTAAAAAACTTAATAAGAATTAAAAATTAATTTTTTTTTTTAGTTTGTTAATCATAACTGGGTATTAGATGTGAACCTATTATTAAGAATTAACTTAAACTTGAACCTAGGTCCTTTGGTATGTCATTAATTATTCCATACAAACTATATATTTTTATATATATGCAAATTAATAATAATCTATTATGGCTTATCCTAGTTAAACCTGCACATTACTTTAAAAATAGAACAAAATCAACTAGGGATTGGTGATTGATAATAGTTATAAATAGTGATATTGGTATAGTTAGCACATCTGTTTACAGTTGGTTTTTTATATATTTATACTAATTTATACACTAGATTAAATCTGTAAGAATAAATTTTAATTACTCAAATACCTTGATACTTTTTACTTGAATCTCAGAAGAGATTTCTTTTTTCTTTATCATATCACAAACAAACCTTATTTAATAAGTTTTTCATTTAAGCAAAGAATTAAAAATTAATATATTATATAATATATATATTTGTTTATCTTTTAATATTAAATTGTTTTTCTTAAAAACTTGTTTAATTAAAAAAAAACTTTTTTATAAAAATAATTTTTTTATTTCTAATAATATTATTAAAATATTTTATATAATTATAATTAAATTATATTTTTAAATTAATATATTTTATATTAATTAATTATTTTTAATAATAATTGTATTATTAAAAATTTAGAATTAAATTGAAATTAATAAAATTTCTTGGAAGATTATAAAAATAAAAACTTTAAAAAGATTAAAAAAAGAAAACATATTTTTTTATTATATAATATCTTTATTTTGAAAATAAAAAAATATATATAAATATTTTACAACAAAAAAAAATTTTTTTTTAATAATATTTTTATTATATAATAAAAATATTACTTGATTTTTTTTTAATAATGAAAAATTAGATTTTTGATTAAAAAAATTGTAAACAAGAGAAAAAAAATAAAAGTAATATTTAAAAATACTTTTTAAATTATTTTAAAAAAGATATTAAAATATTTTTTTATATATGAACAAAAAATTAATAAAAAAATTTTTTTATATTAAGTATTAAAATATTTATCAAATAACCAATTACTCTTTTCAATAGATTCTTGACTACTACTTACAAAGAAGTATTTCTTCAAAACTTTATATTTTGAGAATAAAATAAACTTTAAAACTTTCTTTAAAAATATCTCTTCATTTAATAATAGTTATATTTTTTCTTTCTTGTTTACCTTTTCTTTTCAAAAACTCTCTATCTAAAAAGTTATTAACAAGAAAGCTTTTCTAAGAAAAAGAAATAAGATAAAATAAAAAAGTACATTACCTCTCTTCTTTATAAAGGTTCCAAAGTTTAAAAAGAAGTATGAATCAATAACTCCATATCAATCTGGGAAACTGGTATTAATACCATAAACAAAAAAGGCTTCTTTCTTAGTATATAGTAGTTTTTTTTAATTTTTTTGATAAATTTTGTCTGCTCTAGCTTAATTTTAAATTTTCTGTTACATCAGATTTTGGATAGATTGATTGGCTGAAAATTAGAATTGGTTGTTTCATAATTCATAGAGATATAAATAAAAATATATATAATATAAGATGTAAATATATTTTTTAAGCTCTATAAGAACCTTGGATTCATTATAAATTATTGACTAGTTATACAAATAGATAAGCATTACATAAACTATGATCTCCTTTATCTCATAACTCTTCAAAAATATTATAACTATAAAATAAATATTCCTTCAGAAACAAAGTTAAATAGAAAAACTATTAGATGTTTTTTTTTCTTTTTTACTTTCTTTTCTTGTGAATATTTTTAATCTTTTCTTTTTTATTTTTCCACCTCTTCTTTTTTAATATTAATTAGTTCTCGATTAATACAAGAGACCTTTAATATTAATTAGTATTAAACATATTGGACAAGTTCTGATAGGATAGGTCTTTATAACAAATAGTAACAAGCCAATTGATGAATAAAAATCCTAGATAATACCAAATTCAATAATATGAAGAAACTAATAATATATATTTGAGTGGATCTGATCAATCTTTTCTTTATTTTAGAAAAGATTATTTATACTAGGTGATAATATATTTTCCTTATTCTGATTAAGTTAGATTTAGATTGAGTTTTGTAAATAGATAGCTCTCTATACTATTTCCTCTTTAATAATTTGTAGATCCTCAGACAGTCGGAGAAAATATTCATATCAATTGTTCATAAATATAATCTTCTTTTAATAAAGTGGCTTAGAGCAGTGCAGAATAAGCCAATTTTAAAAAAAAATTTTTTTAAAAATATCTATTATAATATTGTTAATCAAAAAAATTTCTATTTAATTTTTTTAATTATAAAATTAAAATACTTAAAAATTTAAAAATAGATTTATTGATTTGACTTTTAATTAACTTAATTTAATTATAATTTACTTAGAATATATAGTAAATTTTGAAATTTAAATTAGTTTGAACCAAATTTATTTGTATATAATAATAAAATAAAAATAATTTTCTAAAATTCAATATATATAATTAAAATATAATATATTAAAATAAAAAAACATACTGTATCTTTAATATAACATAATAATAATATATAGTTGATAAATACTAATAAAACAATTTATTTAGCCTAATAGTGAATTTAAAAAAATAAAATGAATAAATAATTTTTAATTTTTATTGATTAATTTATTACAATATTATCGAATAAAACACAGCTGAGGGTATTTCATTTACAAATAAGAATTCTCTGTGCAAATCTTCGCTTCACCATTATATATCATAAAATTTTTTTACCATCCACCATACAATGACAAGTGTTACGCTCGACATCAAACAAACTTCAATTCCCTGCCTTGTACCAAAAACCCACCATACACTTCCAGACACCTTAGCTGCCATTTCCCCTATTATAAATTTTGTTCTTATATTTCTGTCAACTGTAAATGGCGAATTGAATGTTCTTGGTCTCTTTTCAGTTATAACTCTAAATGAATCTAATTGATCATGTGAAGTTGGTGAAATGAGGGGTACTGAAGATAAAGTTGGTATAGTGAAGAATGCAGATACAGGTTTATGATCCGATAAAGTATATGAGGGGTGTGAGATGTAATAATTTAATTTAATTGGAACTTCCCTTTTGGTATTATCATCGCCTTCTTTATGCCAGAAATAAAATATTCTATCACACCATCCTGGTATCTTCTTTACAGCATCAAACTCATGTTCGCTACCTCTGTGAAATTTATAAGTAGGCAAGAAGTTTAACTCCCCTTCTTCGAAACCATTAAGGACTTTGCCGGACTTTACTTCTCTTGTTAATTGGTCATGATTTCTTAAGCGAATATGTTGATTTTCGTGCAATAAATTTAATAATTTTTCAACAGTGAGGTGATTTGTTGAGTGAAGCGAAATATTATTTCTATTGCCTAAAGCATTTCGATGTATTTGTGGTAACTGCTCGTCAAGTTCAATTCTATAATTCAGGTCTCCAAAAAAGAATAAAAAATCGGAATCATAAATTGTAAAATATTCTCGATCTTTACAGCATGCTAGTGAATCCATTTTATTGTTTTTTTGATTATCCTTGAATTGATTTCTTGGTATTAGTGGAGTATTTGTTGATCCATCTTCGCTAAGGCTTTCATCATTAACTATTATTTCTTCTTCTTGCCGTAATATGTATTGTTGCTCACTATTTGTAAATATCAATCTCTCACAGATGTTTCTAAAATCTTGGTTGCGTCTTTGAGTATTGTGACTATGAGGCGCTAAATGTGCAACTACAAAACACAATACTAATTCATTCTCACTCATATTTTCGTCATTGATATTTCTACCATCAATTTCCCTCCAATCTGTCACAGACTCTTGATTAAGAACAATCCTGGCACCCAATCCTCCTTTGTTTCCGATCCAAAATAACCCAACTCCAGCCGTAGAAATCTCATAGCTTTGAATTAATCCCGTAATGCTTCTGTCTCTGGTATAAATGAACAAAACCAGTCCAACATAACTAGCTTTTACCAATTGAGTGTAACTTTCCTTTGTATTCAAGAATATCGTGCGTTCAATCAAGTTTGCACAATGATCCAAACGTTCAGTATCAGTAGCGAGGAGTGAATGAGGTAGGGGTATGAATTCCTGAAAACCTAATGCTATAATGTCAGGTTTATTTACCAATGTGGTGGTTGATGTATTAGCAGAAGAATCTGAAAATCCGTTGAGTGGAAATAACCACGAAGATAAATCTTGATCTATCTCCTGTGTATTGACATTATACGTGCCCACTAAAACTTTTAGGGGCATTTTTAAGACGAAAATAAATTCCCAATTTTTATTTAAAAATATATTTTTTATACATACGTGCAGATGAATACCGCAATATCAATATGTTGTGTACCCATTTTTTTTTTATAAGTTTAGAATGGTATCTCAGAGATAAAATTAAGATTTAAATCTATCAACTTTTACTAATGTCCCTCTAACCATATTTCAAAACATTATTCAACAGAGACATTATGTCCCTGTCTTAATAAAACTGTTTCACTTTTCTTAGCACTTTATAAAATACTATTATTTATATATTTTTCTTATATATAGTATATATTTTTTATTTTTCTTTATTATTATCACATTTTTATTTTTATTTTTTAAAGTAAAAGAGTAGACTTTCAAGTTTTCAATAACAGAAAGGTTTTTTAGGCAGTAAAATATTTCATAAGATTTTAAATATAATTATGAATTCTATTTCTTAAAAATATTAAGAAACTTAAATAATTTTTTGAAATATATATAAATTCCAAGTATTTTTTAAGAAATTCAACTTATTTTTAATTTTTTATTATATTCAAAAGATTCACAGCTTGAAAAAATATCTAGATACTGTGACAAAAAAGTCAAATATCAAGACTATGCAATATACTAAATGATTCTAAATGAATAAGAACTAAACAATTATTAGACTCAAACAAGTATAAATAAAAAATAAAAGCTACTTAATCTACTAACTTATAAATTACTAAATTATTTATCAAATAAAGATAATTTTACACTGACCTATGAGTCAATAGCACAGTGGTAGTGCTTCCAGGTTGCAATCACAAGGTCTGTAGTTCAATACCACTTAAGAACCAAAAATTGAAATTATCCTTCTGATCAGGTTTACCGGTTATCCTGTGAAAGTCATACCCAAACATCCGGAACCTGCTTGAAACAGGATAGGCTATATAAAAATGAGACTTCTGACCTTCCATCGATCAGGGGCTGAAATTTAAGGTCATACTACCAGAAGGATTGCACGAAGTAAGGTTTCTGATCTAGCCTCCCATATAAAGCCTTCAGCTCTCTCTGCCCTGGTAGCTTCTAGAACCCCACTCTCCTAGCTTAGTATATTCCAATCTGATGCTCTGCTTAATTGAAAATCAGTTAATAGGGACTAATCCGATACTACAGGTGGTAACAAAGAAGGTAACATGTCCTTTTCTAAGGTCTGAGTGAATAATATCTGAGAATATTGAAGGGTGTATACATCCTGTTGGGTATATCTAACAGGTCTAGCTTAGTGTACACAATTAAAAATAGTCATATGAGCCCATATTAACTAGCCTAAACATCATTGTTTATGACTGTGTATTAATCATCTGGCCACTAGCTAGGTGTGTTCACTTTCTCAGTGATAGTAGATCTAGCTAGAATTGCCGCAATAGGTTAGCATTAATCTGCATATGTAGAGATGTTTGATGTAATGACAGTGAAATTAAATTGCCAAATAAAGTCTCACATCTAATACCAGTTGTGATTTAACACTTTAAAAAAAAAAGATAATTTTACACTTCAAGAAATAAAATTGGCAAAAGATATGGAAATAATCTTTCAAAGTTGGAAATAACAAAATACTTTCAAATAAGTAAAAAAAATAGTTTAATTTAAAAAAAACTTATATTAAAGAATATAAAAAAACTATATAAAACTCTTTCTATTAATTCTCTGACCATACACAAAAAAGTTTTTCACAAGAAGTTTTATACTTTCTTGCTAGTAAAGTCTTTATACTTTCATTAAAACAACTTAAAGCTTGTCTTCACTTATCTCTATTATCTTTTCTTATTTGTTTATAAACTCCTTTGAATAAAAACTTTAGCCTTTAATAACCTGAAAAGACTCAATTGTGTACTTTCTCTATTAAAGGCAAGAAGGTTCTAAGAAGTAAAAGAACTAACAAGTGAAGTGTCACCTTATAGAACTGGAAGTGACATGAAATAGAGATTTTGTTGATAGAGAAAAGCTTATTATCCACCTTTTCATATACTATTTTTTACTCTTTTAATATGTTCATTGTTTTTCATAGTTTTCTTGAGAAATTTTGTCTATCTCAGTTTGATTCTGAATTTCTGATAGCACAATATCACCTTGCATTTGATTGATTGATATGAAACATGTTAGTAACTGAATATAAACAAGCTTCTACTAATCACTTCATGTGTTCCATTGATATCATTGATAATTGAAAGAGTTGATTGGTATTCTATATTTGCTCCACTCCTCCAATTGGATTAATTTACAGATCAAGTTCTATGAGATCAATAAGATATGAGTAACAAGTCTTTAGATAATAAAAAGATTGTTATTTGTTCAAGCTAAAGTCTTTCTTTTCAATTATTTTAATCAAGCAAAGTTCAAAATTAAGATTTCTTTTTTATTCTAGTCAAGCAATAAGATCAAATGGTTTCTAGTCCATACTAAGTTTCAATCCTTTAATTATAGTTGAGAATGTATTTTTCTAAAAGTTATTAAAGAATATCATAATCGATAAGGATCCCTATTACTTTCAAGACCCTTTTACTATTACAAAGCAAAAAGATTATTGAAAAATTTGATCTTTTGGATAATGGAAGATACTGTATATACTAGTAAAATTTCTTTAATTAGACATATCTATTGGAAGGTATTATATTGAAACAATATAATCCAGTTCCTATTAAATCACATAAAAACCTGGAATTCATTATAAGTTACTTACCTATTGTAGGTGGATAAAAAATCACTGTTTAAAAAAGATTAGAATCAAATATGTACTAGAAATAAAGGCTCTTACTAGGTAATAAGTCTCCTCAAACAATTCATTAAAAATAAATTAAAATCAAGAATAGATAAATTTTTCAGATAGTTAAGAAAAAAAAGGATATTTCAATTGGATATTTCTTATTAAGAAAAGGTCTTAAAAAAAATATCTTTAAAGAAAACTGAAAATTTTTTTTTCAATTTTTACCTTTTTATTTTCATGTTATCTATTTAGATATTTTTAGATATTTCCCTTCACTTTTTTTTCAATCCATCCTTTTGTAGTTTCCTGTATTCCAGCAACTTAGTTAGGTATACAGTAATAACAACTTGCTGACAATGATGCAATGAACTAGAAAGGTTTTTTTCAAAAACATTGTGGAATGAAATATTGTTCTCAAGATTAAACTTAAAGGCTCTTATGCTTATGATGAGTTAGTTAGATTAGAATAATAGTTTAACTATAGTATATAGCATGCTATTTGAATAAAAATGTACTTATGTTTTAAATTGATTAATAAACTAATAATCTAGTTTGGCTATAAGTACTCAAAAAAAAAAAAAAGAATACAAAAAACTATATTATCACTTAAAAACAATAAACTGTTATATATAGATCAAATATTTAATTATAAAGTTAAGAAAATAAAAAACCAATAAATATCAATCAATTAAAACTCTTTTAACTAATCTTTTAACTACACACAAAAAAGATGTTTGCAAGAAGTTTTTTGCTTTTTTGCTAAAAAAGTCTTTAATACTTTCCTTAAAACATCTTGAAGAGTGAGTTCAAGAGTCATCTCTATTTCTCTTACTTGTTTACAATTCTCTTTGACCAAAAACTTGACTTTTGATAACTAAGAACAAGTCAAGTAACATCTTTGGTACCAATGGCAAGAAAGTTCTCAAAGGAAAAAGAATCAATAGTAAAGTACATAAAGACCTTCTTTATCTTTTAAGCAAGAGATATATAGAGGTTTTGGATAACAAAAGGGCTTATTTTTTCCTTCTGATTACTGTTGGACCTCTTAGAGCTATCACTTTCATAGTTTTCTAGAGAATTTTACCTATCTTAATTTGATCCTGAATTTTGAATAGTACAAATCCTCACCAAAGATAATCAACTAACACAAAACACATTGATTTCAGAAAAAGTAAACAAGTACCTATTGATCACACTCATATATTCCTATTATATCATGGGTAATATAGAAATAAAAGTTTTAGAAGAAGTTTCCCTTCAACTGAGTATATTCAATCCCAGGAAACAGTTATGATACCAAAAGGTGGGAAAATTCATACAAAAAAATTCCATCTCTTTTCTAAGTTCCTCAAGTGGTGAAAAGGCTTTCTAAGGTGGAAACTGAGGTCTTTTAGTTTCTCTTGGACTATTCTAATTTGGTATATGCTTAAATAAAGACTTATTTAATTCTGTAGGTGGTGACAAAAAAGACTCTTTTCAAGGTCCAAATGAAGCAAAGAAAAATATTCCAATTAGGCAAGGCCCCTTTTGAGAAAAGACTGTGAAATGGAAAAGAATCTTTTGGAGGGCTTTAAATTGTTTTTCTTTTTTTTCCTTTTTCAGTTAAACTTTAACAATTCATTATTTTTCAAAATAATCAACAATAGCAACCTGTTGGCAATAATCCTGGTTGACTTAGAGGTACTATGTCAAGCTACTAGAAGAGCATAATATTGTCCCCTAAATCTGATTTAGAGTATTTAGTTGAGACTTAGTTTTGTTTAGTTTGAACTAGTTTAGTGAACTTCTTATATTTTTTAAGTAGTATAGTCCTTCAACTAATAATATATAAAGACAAGTTAGTTATTATATAAGAAGGTCTGTAAATTATTTTGGTATTTTTTCAAGTATCTTAATAAAGACAAACTATTTCGACATGATTGCTAATTAAAAAAAAATAATAATAATAATAAACAAAAAACTAATAAATACTTTAACTTTTATAGAATTTAGATAAAGATTTTATTTTTAGATTATAATAAAAAATATTTTAAGAAAATAATTATAGTAGTTTATAAAAACTTGAAAAAAAATTACATAAAAAGAAACTGGAATATTTTACAATAAAGTTTAATTAAAATAAATAATAAAAATTATGAATAGTAATGAGAAATAAAAAAAATTAAATAACTTGAAAAAAATTAAAACAAAAAAAAATAAAAAATAAAATATTAATAGAATATATATATATATATATTTTTTTTTACTCTCTGTCAGGCTAATTATGTGTGCTTTATTAAACATTAGTATACTATATATGTAAAATGAATCGCTAAAGCTAAATC
>CAJVPT010006881.1:0-10613 GCA_910592055.1 Acaulospora colombiana
ATTTTTCGAGATAATCACATTTCCCTCTTAGATATCACGGTGATTATCGTACCCCGTAAACTGAAGATTAGCCCTTTATTTTTATTATTTATTCTACTTTTTTTTTATTCTTTTTTAAGATATTTTAGATTTATCATTTTTAAATAAGATTATTTTTTATAGATTCTTAAAGAAAAAGTAAAAACAAAAGTCAAATATTTCTCAATAAGAAATATTAAAAATTTTTAAATTAATAATTATGAAAAAACTATTCTTAATAATTCTTTATTACTTAAAAAATTAATTTATTGCATTTTATGAAATTTGTCTCTACTAAAGTAAAGAACTATAAATTTTATTTCTAAAAAAGAAACTTAAATAATTTACAAAATTTTATATATAAATATTTTAAAAACTTATCATTACTTATAAAATTTATATAAAAGCTTAAAATATCTTAATTAGTTTTTAAGATTTTATTTATTAGTTTATAAATCTATTTATAAACTTTTTTAATTTATCTTTATTATTTATAATTAGTTTTAAAAATTTTTTTTTGTAAAAAATTATAGAATTATAACTCTTTTCACTGATTCTTTGATAATATACAAAAAAGATGTTTGCAAAAAAGTTATATACTTTTTTGTTGATAAAGTTTTATTACGTTCCTTAAAACAACTTGAAGAATAATTTCAAGAGTTTCTCCCAATTCCCTTTTCTTGTTTATATTTTTTTTTAAACAAAAACTTGACTTTTGATAATCAAGAAAAGTTAAGAAATATCTTTTTTATTCATGGCAAGAAAGTTCTAAAAGAAAGAAAAATCAATAATGAAATATTGAAAGTCTATTTCCTGAAGTAAAAGTGCAATTAGAGATTTTGTGTAGTAAATAAATAGATGAACAAAAGCTTAAACCATAAAACTTTCCTCTCCACTGTTTCTATTCTTTTAGAGTCACTTATTTTTCAGAGTTTTTGGAAAATTTTATCTATTTCAGCTTGATCTTGAATTTTGAAGTAACACAAAATTGATATAGCTTTTGTTAAAAGTAATTGATTAACATAAAATATGTTAATAATGGAATGTAAACAAGCTTCTACTGGTTATATTGCATATTTTGATAATATCATTGATAAAAGAAAAAGAAATCATTGATATAAACTTCTCTACTCCTTTATATAAAGTGTAACTAAAATAAAAAAACTATGAGGCCATTAGAATGAACACTAAATTCTCTAGATAGTAAAAATATAGTCATTTGTTCAAGCTGAAACCTTTAATCTTTTAGTATTCCAATCTGATAAAATACATGAAAGAGGTTATTTCCTTATTTCAATTAAGCTATAAGACTGAAAAGCAGAGGAATATAAAACACTGTTCTTCTCTAGGATTAAGAATATATTTTTCTAGATATTATGTAATGATATCACAATAAAAATAAACACTATTAAAATTTCTTTAACTAAATGTGATTGCTAAAATATATTAAGAATTACATAACAAGATTGAAAAGCTACATATAAACCTGAGGTTCATTATTAATTATCTTTTTCTATATGAGTAAATACAAAATCAAGATCAAAAGAAAGAAAGCATTAAGCAAGGTACTGGATTCAAATAGATAATAAGTATTTTAAATGGTCACAAGAAAATAATCAAGAGCATAGATAGATAAGTTCCTTAGATAGTTAGGAAGAAGAAGAATATCTAGAAGGATTAATTCCTAATGAGAAGAGATTTTCAGCAAAGGTCCTTTGGAGAATATAAAGTGCTTTTATTTTTATTTTTTATTTTTTTTTCCATATAATATACTTGTATAGTTTTAGATATTCCTTTCTCCTTTTGTTTTTCCTTTTCTTTTTTATAGTTTCTCAAAAACAGTTTCTTGGAGAATATCAAACAATAACAACCTACTAGCAATAATAGTAAATTAGAAGATATTCACTCAAAATCTATCACAAAGTAAAATATTGTTCCCAAAGTTGCATTTAAAGACTGAAGCTCTTTTAAGAATTAAAAACTATTGATGAGTGTATTAATACAAGTTTTTGATTTAGTCATGATGCAATTGTTCTATGTATCAGTACAAGTTTTTAGTTTAGCTATAATACAATTGTTTATATATTTCTATCAATTTTTATAATGATTAATAAATACACAATACTGGCCTGATTATAGGTTTAAAAAAAAAAATTTTTTTTTTGTAAAAATTTTTTGAAGGTTTTAAAAATTTTATCTATTATTCTATATTTTTTTATAACAGATTTTTATAAACTGAACATTTTAACAAGAGTCTTATTATTTTATTTTTTTAAAACTTATAATCAGACCAATACAGTATATTTATTAATCAATATAAAAACTAATAGAGATACATAAGATAATTGTATCATGGCTAAACTAAACTCATATCAACTCACTTATTAATGATTTTCAATTCTTAAAAGAGTTTCAGCCTCTAATTACAATCTTGGAAACAATATTTTGCTTTATAGTTAATAATAGATTTCTAAAGTATTTAGCATATAAAATTTTGCAAATTACTTATGTCTTTTTTTGAGAGACAAAATTCATAACTCTTCACTTTAATAGAAACAATAATCAGAAAATGTTATAAATCAATGATTTTAATAATGGAGAACAAATATAAATAGTTTTTTTATAGTTATTAATTTAAAAATTTTAGTGTTTTTTAGTGAGGGATATTTAACTTTTGTCTCTGCCTCCCCTATAGAAACCTATCTTTATCTATAATAGATTTTGTGTGAATACTATTCTAATTTACACATTATTGCTAGCAGGTTATCATTGCTTATTATTCTCTAAGAAACTGATTTCAATAAACTACAAAAGAGAAAAGGAAAAATAAAAAAAGAATATATATAAAAATGTACAATTGTATTTACATAAAAATAAAAAATAAAAAATAAAAACACTCCATGTTCTTTAGAGAACCTCTACTAGAAATCTCTTCTTATTAGGAATTAATTATTCTAAAATATTCTTCTTCTTTTTGACTATCTAAGGTCATGATTTCTATTTAATATTTTTATATTATATTCAACTTACTTACTCCCAATTCAATTTATTCAGTAACTATATAGTATATATTCTCCTAACTTATTTTTTTTTTTTGAGCACCCATAGCCAAGTTAAATTATTGATTTATTAATCAATTGAAAACATAAATATATTTTTATTCAAGTAGCATGATACATATTACAGTTAAACTATTATTATAATCTAATTAACTCATTATAAGCATAAAAGTCTCTAAGTTTAACCTTGGAAACAATATTTTGCTCTGCAGTGCCTTTGGATAAAAACCCTCATAGTTCACTGTATTATTGCTAGCAGGTTATTATTATCGTATGTCTGATCAAGCCACTGGGATATAGGAAACTACAAAAGAATAGGTTGAAAAAAAGGAAAGGAAATATCTAAAAATGTCTAAATAAACAATAAAAAAAAGGAAAATTTGAAAATTGAAAAAAAAATTTTCAACTTTCTCTAAAGACCTGCTTCTCAAGACCTCTTCTCAATAAGAAATATCCAATTAAAATATCCTTTCTTTTCTTGATTATTGAAAAAATTTATCTATTCTTAATCTTGATTTTCTTCTCATATACTGTCTGAGGAGACTTATCATCTAGTGAAAGTCTTTACTTTCAGGATACACTTGGTTTCAATCTTTATTGGACAATGATTTTTTATTTATATTGGATCCCAGATTCTTATGTGATCTAGTAGGAACTGGATTATATTGTTTTAATATGATACATTCTAGAAGCCACATTTAGTTAAAGAAATTTTACTGGTATAGATTTTTTATTATCCAAAAGGTCAGATTCCCCAATAATCCTTTTGCATCGTAATAGTGGAAGGGTTTTAAAGGTGATAGAGATTCTCATCAATTGTGATATCCTTTAATAACTTCTGGAGAAATACATTCTTAACTGTAATTAAAGGGTTAAAACTTAGCATGGACTAGAAACCATTTGATTTTATTGCCTAACTGGAATAAAAATAGTAGTTTTTTCACCACCTGAGGACTTGTTGCTTGTATATTATTGGTCTCATAAAACTTGATCTATAGATTAATCCAATTGGAGGAGTAAAATGAACATGGGATATCAATTAACTCTTTTAATCATCAATAACATTATTAAAACACATAAGGTGACCAGTAGGGACTTGTTTACATTCAGTTACTAATGTGTTTTGTATTCACCAATTATATTTTGCAATAGATTGTATCATCTAAAATTTACGATCAAACTGAGGTAGACAAAATTCTTTAGAAAACCAAAAAATTTTTGGATGACTATAAGAAAGAAGAACCAATTGACAGACACTTTAAAAATATAGCTTGATATTTGCTACCTCCTATTGCAGAAGATCTCTATAAACATTTTTTTTATTGTTATAACCCTCTGTTAGGCTAGTTATATATACTTTATTAAACAATTGTAAACTATACATTATATATGTATCATTAAAGCTAAATCTCTAACTAACTTACTTATCAAAGTCTTATATTTATCTAGGACTCTAAGTACAACTTCAGAAATAATTTATCACTCTATTAGTAGTTCAGATAGAAATTCTTTCAACTTCCAATTTCATCATCCATAGGTCCTTACTATGGATTACTGCATAAGATTTTGACAAGGATCAAAACCAAATCATTTCATCCTATATTTAATTCAATTTCTTATAATTTCTACAAAATTTTTATTTTCACTTTCTTTCTCTTCTTCTTTTTGCCTTGTACTTTTGTACCTTGAATTATCTTGTGAGTCTAATCTTCTTACTTTCTGAACCTTCTTATATTTTGTTCTTCTATCAATTCTTTGTTCTTGTTTCTATTTAATAATCTTTTTATATCTCATATTCCAGACTTGTTTCCAAATATGGTTGCAAATCTTCTTTTGTACTTTTAGAATCTATTTTTTTATCATTGTTCTTGGCTTCTTTCCATTACAATTTAGGTTAGCAGCTTCTTTGATTGCATTGCCTTCTACTAATTCTGTACAAAAGTTAAGAGTGCTTGAACCAGTTTGCAAGATTGATTCTATTAGTCTGGAGATCTATTTATCTAATTCACTTTTTTTTCTTCTATTGTCTACTGCAAGTTGTATCATTTTTTTATCTGCTTTCCTTTTATGTTCTTGATACAACTTGTCAAATTCTTTAAGAAAAGTCTCAGATTCTTTTTGTTATATCATTAGAATTTCAATCTTATGACCAAAGCATTTTAATAAATGTTCTATTGTCTCTTGATACTGATTGCATACTATACATCTTGCTTGCTTATATAGGTCTGGTCTTTTTATTACTAGCTTATTTAAGGTAGATAGTTCATCATTGGTTAATTTAATCAGGAAGCTTCTTCTCTGTGAGCTTTTAAAGGAGGTATCCCATGTATTTCCATCCTTTAACCTATTCTATGCCAGATTTCATGAATAGGTTTGATGCTTGTGAACTTAGTAATGCTATTTAATTTTTGTTATGTATTGCAGTGTCCATAATAGAACTATTGATTTTTTATTGATTTGTTTGATAAATTGTCATATTGGACTATCTACCACTTCTTTTTGCCATATAGTTTTTGTGGAATTTTTGCTTGATTTGAGATTTTTCCATTTTATTACTGGTAGCTTTAATGCCTCTTTGATCAATCAGTTAGCTTTTTCATTCTATGAATCATTAAAATGGGTTTTAGCCTTGATCAATATTAGTTGAATATGCTTTTTCTTTACAAGATCTAGCATTCTCACTCATAATAACCAATTCTTTTCTTTTAATTATCTTTTATGTGTTATTTTCAGATCTTCTTTCTCTAGCTTTTTCCATTTAGAGATACAGATTTGACTATCTGTGAAGATCTTGACCATACTATCTATCGGAGCTACTAAAGCTATTATAACTAATGGCACTAGTTCTGTTCTTATAGATAAGGACCAGTTTTTGACTTCTATTTGAAATTTATTTTCTTTTTCAGCTTCTTCTATTTGTATCCATGCTACACACATTTTTGTATTTTTGTTTTCATGGTTGATTAAGGATCTATCAAAGTAGAAGATCAACTTCTCTTATGATCCTTGATTGTGCTGGAGAATTTCAAATAGGTTATCTTAATATACTCCTTACTTAAAATTATCTCAAAGTATTTTTTGTTTCCAATCTCCTATTAATACTTGTTTTATTTTTTCAATTTGGTCATTTGTTGGATCTCGAGTTTCTGGAACTATACTCTTGATCATTATACTATCTAGTTCCAATAGAAAACAAGAAACTTTTAATAATTTTGCTCTCCCAGTATTTTTTTGATGGTTTAAAAATAGTATAAATAGATCAAATTTGTTTTTATTTCTATATTATATTCATTTTCATTTCTATTGTTTAGTGAGCATCCTATATATTTGATAAGGACTGTTTCTAAACTATTTTCTGTTTTCTGATGATTGAAATGATGAATTATCACAGTACCTTGGTTATTCTCTTGAATTATTTTTCCATACTATTTGTTGATTCTCTTTCTAAGCAACTATCCAGGTTTTCTTTCTTTTATATCTGCCAGGTTCAGGTTAGTGCATTTTGATAGTCACTTTTCTTTTCAATTTTTTTTTAAAGTGTTGTGAGATCTTCTATATTTTCTTTAATTGTAATTCTTTATAGGATATTATACCATCTTGGGATAAGGCCTTTGCTAGTATACTGGATAAGTTGAATCATTCTTTACTTTCTGAATTTTGTGGAGTTTTGATTTATCAACTAGTCTATATATATTAACCTGTTATTTCACAAAGATAATATTTATTTCTATATTCTTCTACTATTAAGTATTCTTGAATTGGACTATTGCCTTTGGTCCATTCGAAAATATTATTTCACTTCTAGCTTTGAAAAGTTAGTTCCAAGTCCTTAGTCAATTTTAGAACTTGTAATATGAAATTTCTTTTATTATCAAGATGACCTAAGAATTTATATGAAAGAAGATTGTGGAGCTCCCAATATTTAATCTGTATTTGTTTTAATCTGATGATTGTAGTAAGCCCTGCTGAACCCTGATTATTTATTCTATTATAGAGTTCAGTTATTTGACTTTTTTTTTGGAATATTCATATACTTTTAAGATTGTGTATCTTCAGATAGTGGATTACACTGTTGGGAATGAATCTACATAATGCTGCTTTGTTCTTGAAGAACTTGTAATATGCTGCTATCAAGCTATTGCATATTTTCCAGAACAATATACTATTCTGTATTTTAAACTCTATTCTCAGAATTAATACTCTATTTAGTATATAAAGGGCTTGCTTATCAATCATTTTCTTGTTTTTGAGAATTCTCGTAATAGTATTGATTTCTTTTAAGATCCTTTCTTTGAGTTTAATTGCAGTTTTATGGTTGTCTATCCATATTCTCAGGAATCTTGCTTGCTCTCCTCTATTTAACTCTTTAATCACTTCTTTGTTGATTTCTACATGAACTTCTTCTAGGTAGTAATCAAAATTATTGATAGTAACTAATACTGATTTGTTGCTGTTGATTTGAGAATCATTTGCTTTGTAAAAGATCCTTGCTATTTTTAGGATCTTTTCCATATCTTCTTTGGACCTTACTATCCATATAGTATTATCCATGAAAGCTATGGCTACATATCTCAATTCTAGCTTTTTAGTGGTAATATTATTTAGATCCAGATTCTAAACTTTTATTTTTTATTCCTATTCTATGTTTTCTTGAACTTTGTATAGTAAAAAAGTTATAGAAAATTCTCCACATCAGTAATAAGATGGTTTTTTCTTGATCTATTTCATCTCCTGCACTTATTGATTTTATTCGATTATTCTCGAATATTACTTTGAACTCTCTATTTTGGAAAAGACTTATCATTATTTTGATAAAATCTTTGGGTACTTTGATCCTTTCCATTACTTTGATTGGCATTTCCAGGCTAATGGTATCATATGCCTTGACTGTGTTTTGAAAGAGTATCTATAGCTCTTTTTTGTTTTCTCTTGTATCTTCGCTGATATTATTGAGAATTTAAATGGGTTCTGTTGTACTCTTTTCTAACAATCCTACATAGTTGGAATCCCTAAGAATATTGTTGATTTTGCAAGTGTTTTTTATTCTGGTGATTAGAATTTTGATGAAGTACTTTCTAATAACTTCCAGTAGTATAATTGGTCTTATATTTGCTAATTCATACCCCCATAGTTTTGATTTAGCTATTGGGTATATGTGGCTTTGTTTTCAACATATAGATATAACTTCTTATCTTAAGAAGATATTTAGCATCTTTTGCAAATATTCTTTTTATTCTTGATTCAATTTCTTTAGCATTTTATAGCTAATTTGATATTTTCCTAGGGCTTTATTATTTAGAAGCATATAGAGAGTTTTTTTCAATTCTTTATGTGTGATTAGTTCTAGAAGATTGTTGTATCATGTACAATATATTGGATGTACTACTTGTAAAGATGGGTCCCTAAAGTCTAATATTATGTCCTATAACTGAAAGTTTTATAACTAAAAAGGATTTATGTCCCCTTCAAACTTTAAGTTAGAGAACATAATTATATAACTGAAAAGGATTTATGTCACCTTTAAACTTTAGTTAGAGGATATAATTATATAATCTAAAGTCAAATTTTTATAATTGAAAGTTAATTTATAACTGATTGGCAATTTTTTATAACTGAAGTCTATTTTTTATAACCAAAAATTCATTTTATAATTAAAAGTCAATTTGATATATGAAACTAAAAACATAAGTAATTTGATAACTGAAAATAAGAACATAATATATAAATTTTAATCAAAAGATCTATTTCAAAAAATTTCTGATTAATTATTATATATTTATTTATAATAATATAAGATTTTATTCATTTTTGTTCTTTTTTTTTTAAAAATGTCTTCTTCTTCTTCAGGCAAATTTGATAAACCAAATAATTCAGTTTGGAACCATATTAAAAAAGATAATAAAAAAATAATAGATATTATTAAGCTACTTGTAATTATTGTAAAAAATTTTGGGAGAATGAAAAACTATAAAAACTTCATTAGTATTTAATAAATAGATATCCTTTTTGTTCAAAACCCATTATGATATATTTTTTCTAAAATAATTGCTGAAGAAGAAGTCAACTCCACCTCTTCAAATGAAGATACTTATAATAATAAAAGAAAAAAATAATAAAAATTAGATGATTTTTATAAATCTGAATTTTTGCAACCTGGCTATCAAGAAAAAATTAACAAAATATTTTCCTATAATTCCAAATTCATCTAGTTGTGAAAGAATTTTTTCTACTTTTGATTGGATAATTGAAAAATAGTAATAAAATTTAAATATTGAAAGTCTTGAATCAATAGTAAAAATTCAAAGATATTTAATTTCAAA
This sequence comes from Acaulospora colombiana, assembly GCA_910592055.1. Classification (NCBI taxonomy): domain Eukaryota; kingdom Fungi; phylum Glomeromycota; class Glomeromycetes; order Diversisporales; family Acaulosporaceae; genus Acaulospora; species Acaulospora colombiana. Next base: position 9,398 of record CAJVPT010006881.1, read on the forward strand.
TTCAAAAAATGAATTAAGTTATTTTAAAAATAATTATTTCAATAATGAGATTATAGATCTAGTTACTAATGCTTATAATTTATTAGAAAATGATTTTAAGAAAGAAGAAATTGAAAATATTGAAGAAGTATTACAAAAAAATGAAAATATTTCTGATTATAATAATAGTCGTTATATTCCTAGTATAGAAGAAATTATTGATTTATATAATTAAATGTTAAAAAGAAAATCTTTTATTATTATAGAAAAAGAAAAAATTGATAAAAAAAAATAATGAAAGTGATGAATGAAGATTAGAAGATTATAATCTGGCTGGTTTAGTTGATAATATTATTAATTTAGATTATTAATATTGAAATATTTTGGATTTTTTGGAGGGATTTTTAATTTTCATGTTATACAATTAGATATTTTAATTTTTGATTGATCATTATGCAACTTATTTTTTATTTTTCCAAACTTTAAATTACATGATAGTTATGCAAATCTTGTTTATATTTTTTTTGAAATTTTGAATTTCATAATTGATAAACAATAAAAAAATATAAAAAGAACTCAAGTTCCGTAGGTGGTAGTAGGAAGAAAGAAAACAAAATTATTTTTGAAAAAAAAAATTGATGGTTTTTTTATTAAGTTTTTTTTTAAATTCAAAGAGATTTTTCTTTATAAACAAAGTTTATTAATAATAAATATTTTTTAAAATTTAAAGAATAATCAAAAAGAAAATAATAAAAAAATAAAATTTATAATGTAATTATTTAAAAAATGACATATATTTCTCTGAAGTTACAGGATTGATATTTTGTATAACATAAAATAAAATAAATTATTTTTAATAATTAAAAATAAATATTATTAATTTTTGAAAAATCCAAGTTTAAAATATATTTTTTAATATTAATTTTTTTTTTTTGAGTACCTGCAGCCAGGCTAGACTGTCAGTTTATTAATTAATTGAAAACACAAGTATATTTTCATTCGAACAGTATTATACATACTACAGCTAAACTATTATTTTAATCTAACTAATTCATCTTAAGCATAAAAGCCTCTAAGTTCGGCCTTGAGGACAATATTTCGCTTCGCAATGTCTTTGGGTGAAAAACCCTCCTAGTCTATTGTATCATTACTAGCAGGTTGTCATTGCTATATGTCATACCAAGCTGCTGGAATATAGGAAACTACAAAAGGATGAATTGAAAAAAAGGGGAGGGGA
>CAJVPT010006882.1:0-10613 GCA_910592055.1 Acaulospora colombiana
TTTTAAGTAGTATAGTTCTTTAACTAATAATGTACAATAATGAGTTAGTCACTTTGTGAAAGTCTGTAAAATATTTAAATATTTCTTAATATCTCAATAAAGATATGTCATTGTAGCATGATTGTGGATTAAAAAAAAAAAAATTTTTAAACTTTAATAACTTTGAAATAACCCAATTTATATTATTAACTTATTGAATTTAATATTATTTATAGTATTAAAAAAAGTGTTACCTAATATTAGTTTAATAGTAAATATTATAAGATTAATAATTGACTTTTTTTTCTCTAACTGTAAATAAATTTACATATTTTTTATTTTTTAAAATTTTTAAAAAAAGAATAAAAAGTTAATAGATATAATATTTACCTTTTTAAATATGTTTTGAAATTGTTAATATCAAATATTTTTGAACTGGATTGTTTTTTTTTTTAAGAAAATTATCAAACAAAATTAAAAAAAAAAAAGTAAAATTTTTTTTACAAATTGTATTTACTTTATAAAAAATAAAAGATTTTTTATTTAATTAAATTAAAATTCTATTAAAAATTTAACTCGACTCAATATTTTATTTAAAGATTTCAGTTAACAATATATAAGACAATAGTCAAATAAATATAACAATAAATCTTTTTTGATTATAAAATAATTTAATAATCTGACAAATATGCCTGTTTTAATATATCATGTAGTTTCACGTGAACTCAATCGATCAGTTTATTAAGATATACATTATATTAAATACACGGAGTATAAAATCCAATTTTTCTTTTATCTGAGAACACATAATAATGTAATTCTTACGGACTCTTAAATTTGGTTGTGCATTCCTGGACTTTTCAAATCAATCCTCTCTGTTTTAGTTATAGGTCATATATCTATAAAATTTTATAGAAATAAGAATGAACATATATATATATGTATATTAAAATCAATTAAAATATAATACTAAAGAATTTCGTACCTTGGTGTCGAAGAGAATTTGGCATATGACTAACACAAAGGAAAATTTTATTATTGACGAAAAGAAAATAATCAACCAATGTATATCTATGCATACAACAAACCTTGATAACTTTGTTTACAGCCTCCAAGAAATCCTTTTCAGTCGCGACCTAGTAATCATGGATTTAATTAAGGCGGCTACCATAACAATAGAACAAAAAACGGACGACTACCTTTCTCCTCGATCTAATTGCAAACATTCCAGCCTCGGTACACACACTTCGTAACTCAGCACCTATACATAGAATTAATTGTCAATCGAACCAGATTAATCTCAGATGTTAATTACGTTTAACATACCGGTACTATTTGGACATAGTCGCGCAATCAATTCGTATCGAATATCGCGTTCAACCGACATGCTAAAAATTGCAATGAGATTAGCATAACATTTAATATGCCAACACATGCATATGCATATATACCTTTTAGCATGAATTTTCAATATGTGAGCACGACCCTATATCAAAGAAAGTTAGCAACTTCATATATATATGTATATTTTTTTGCACATCCACATACCTCTAAATCTGGCAGAGAAAATTCAACTTTACGGTCCAAACGTCCCGGACGCAAAAGTGCTGGATCTAGAGTGTCGGGACTTGATGGAATTTAAATTAAAGAAAAAAAACATGCCAAATAAAAGGTAGATCAGACAAAATTATAGTTCATGTACTGATTAGTAGCCATTAAAACTTTTATATTTCCTCGTGGATCGAAACCGTCTAATTGATTTATCAATTCTAACATTGTTCTCTGCACTTCATTATCACCTCCCGCCCCATCGTCATAACGCGCACCTAAAAGAAAAAAGGTTAGATAATCGTGGTGACCAAAGGTTAAGTAAGCATCGCAAAAATATGCCTACCTCCGATAGCGTCTACTTCATCGAAAAAAATGATGCAAGCTTTTTTTGTACGCGCCATTTCAAACAATTCTCGAACCATACGCGCTCCTTCACCGACATATCTAATGATCGAAATTATCCAAAACGTTAATAGACCTAAGAAAAAATTTGGTGAAAGACGTGTGAATCATACTTTTGTACAAGTTCAGAACCAATAACGCGAATAAAAGTGGCATCGGTGCGGTTTGCTACCGCACGAGCACAAAGTGTTTTCCCGGTCCCAGGAGGTCCATATAATAAAACGCCTTTAGGAGGATCGATGCCAAGACTCACGAATCTCTCAGGCTGTAAATATAATCACGAGATCGATAAGTGCGCTTCATAATTCAGGAGATATCACTAGAGTATATGCTGACCTGAAGCAATGGCAATTCAACAACTTCTCTGAGTTTTTCAATTTGTTCTTTACATCCGCCTACATCACTATAAGTGACATCAGGTTTTTCCTCAACCTGCATCATTGTTACTGAAGGGTCAATTTTTGGTGGCAATGGAATTTGAATCTGATACTTATTACGGTCGACTCTACCCATCGTTAAAAATTATAATTATATTAGTTCTTCAAAATAATGCTGAAATATGGGGTTATGGGTAGGCTTACGCGACACGATTCGGTAATTCCCTTTATAATATGGAAGACTTACCCAACGCGCATTCCTTCTTCGATATCAGTCGGTGAAACGCGGTCGCCCAAAGCAACAACAAATTTTGCAATTTGCTTAACATTTATGATGTACTTGGAATCATCATTCTCTCCAGCTTGGATAATTTTCGTACAACGGGCAACCTACGATTAATTTCATGGTTTTATTGAATAATACTGAGGTAACCTGCATGATTTCCCTAATTACATACCTGCAAAGGTTGTTCTTCTTGCATTCTTTGTCTATCCGCAGGAATATCCCAAAGGTTTGGAGGTGCGAGGCCAGTATCAGATTCCTTTACACCTATTAAGATAATCGACATATCAACTCAACTCCTTTAAAGTATTGAGCTTATGAACGCGTGATTACCTATTTTTTCATTTATCCTTTTCTGTATATCCTTGATATCATTGTCGATTTTCTTTAACTCCTTCGCATATGGTCCTTGACCCTATTCATGCAAATTAAATCAATTTCGGGCGTAACAACTAAATATAACGACTTTTGACTGTCCATAAACTTACGTATGTCTTCAATAGAGCAATATCATTTTCGTCAAGAGCTATTTCCGAGAAAACACGCTGATTAAACGAAACGAATGTTAAAATACTCTGTAAAAACGAGTACGTACCAATGATCTTTTCTTCTTCTTTTTCATCGACCGACTTGTCATCTATAAAATCAAAGGTTTCATTAGTGTCGTTAAGGAAAATTAATATGTAGAGTAAATTTTGAATATTTTTGATTTAGCTGCAAGCAACAGTGGTAAAGACATTGTTATTCGGTTTCGATTTAACACCACTTACAGTGCATGGCGTTCTCCAACAGCGATCTTAAAAAATTTTTTTACTTACATTTCTCCCAATTTTCTTTCGGTGGCATCTTTACGAGTAATGCTATTCGAGTAGTAGTAAACTAAATCACTTATATCGATTTTGGGATTACGTAAGTGATTCGATGACGAAGTCGGTACATATAAATTACAGTAAATAATTGTATTTCAAATTTTATGATACAAAAATATTATTTATTATATTAATTAATAATCCAATTGGCAAGTTTCTGTTTAAATAATATTAGACCATATCCTTTTTGCTATCAATTTGTAGCATTTTGAATATTAAAAAATCTTAAATATACAATATAATTTTTAATCCAATCTAAAAGAGATCGGATTTTAACTTAAACATATTATCACTATTGATTAAATATGTCCAAAATAAATGTCACAACGCCTGATTTTAGCTGAACAAATATTCTCTATTATCTTGTTCTATGATTATCACACCTTTAAAAAATATCATCATCATCAACATTCCATAGTCCTTCATTACCTTCCATCTTTTCCTTGCCGACTCGTTCCCGTTCCTCCCAATACTCATGGTTAAACTCCCAATAATTTTCACCTGTATCGGGTTCAATAGCTCTTCGAAACCATCGCGCTGCGTGATTCCTCCTCAGGTCCTGGTCGCGGTTTTTTCGTTTCTCGCGCTGTTTCTCTTCCAGTCTCATCTTTTCCGAATTTGCTAAATCATACAATCCATTCTCCAAGGCTCGTTGGTCTGGTCTCAGTCTGCTGTCGGTGGGCGCTATCCAGTTCGCCAGTGAGTCAGGGAGGTCATTTAGTGTTACAGCGAATGGAGTCAAGTTAAATAACAATGGTTCTTCTGGCAACGGGTTTCGTTTCCACAGTAAGTAAATGGGTCTTCTATTTGTTTGCGTCGAACTTAAAGGCGAAGGTGATGGTAGTACACCATTCTCACTTGTAGACGTGGCATTCAACGCTGCCCTATCGCTGCCTAGGTCATCCTCCTGTATTGAGAGTAAATTTGCATTGCTTCTCCTCGCCACCAACCGTTCATTCCATCGTCCTGCGATTTCCCATATCTCCTTATCATTATGGTCTTTAATGTATCCTCGTATCTCAAATGCATCCTTTCCTCGCCATCCTCGTGCTTTAAATGTTAGCACGCATTTGTCACCCGTTAAATGATTTAAGATCACCATATCTCCATAGTGATCTATCCACGGTGAACCAACTATCAAGTTATTAACACAGGTAGTCACCTTTTTCCATGAATAGTGTTCGGCGAACGCATTGGGATTTCCCCGAGCCGCAAATTCTTCTGGCGATCCCTCCACATGACGTGGCCAGTGATCCTGAGGGACCTTAAGGTTTACATGAGAAACTCCTTGCGGTAAAATTTCAAATGACTTGCCCCAAAATTTAGATTTCATGTCAATCTCGGAGAAGAAATCATAGTTCGGAGATTCACAGTAACACGCGCTTATGGGCTATAATGGAAAGAACGAGTCAAGTTTCGGTAAGATTAAGGGAAATTTCATTTCGGACAAGTGAAAATCAAACTTACCGGATGATGACTAACTTGTTCCGAGACATAACGAAATGCTTTGTCGGGTCTCACATACTCATAAGTCTCTCCCTGAAATTATATGTTAGTATTGATACACTGGGTTAACACGGAGACTCATTCATATTCTCATGTACATGTAAGGACGTACCAACAATGGGTTAAAAGGTTTTGCAATTCGCCCTACTGTACTCGAATAATTACTCATCGCGAACGCTGCTACATACAATATTCGTTCGGTACTGCACTTCTGTCGTGCCGCAATATCCAACAGCTCACTGTACTCCATATCTTCAGCCAAACGTTGCAGCATCGACGTCGGCTCATTAAAGTACACCGGTATCGTAATTCTGCTCAGATCTTTGCCTATCGAATTCTTTAATATCGACCATAACGACAAGTCAGGACGTGAAGACTTCTGATCGAGTGGCAGTAGATTTCTCGTATTCTCCGGATATCCATGATACGAACTGGCAATGTATGGCATCATCACACCGATGCCACCAGTTTCATCTAATTTAGTTCTGACGTCGGACTGTATGCTCTCTTCCAATGTTGATCCTTCATCAATTGCGTCATAAAATTCATCATCAGAATCGTATTCATCGGCCAATGTTGATATGAGGGTATTTGATCGTTCCAGCGACAATCGTCGATTACTCAGATCTGTAGCACTTCTACTATGGGAAATGGCCGATGAAAATTCATCTGATTTGTTCGACAAACGATCAAAAGTTTCCGAGAGTGTATTCAACAATGGGCTTGACGGTGGGATTTGTCCTTCAGCAATAGCGGCTTTCAGTTGTTTTTTTCGAATCTTCTGCTCCATCACATTATATTGGATCTCTTCTTCCATTTCGGTCTGTTCTATCACCAACTCTCGCATGCTATCTTCCCACAATCGTTTAGTCTTCAATTCTTTCTCCAATTTCTCTTGCCAATAAGTGTCTCGTTCCTCGGACATTCGAAGTACATCATCCACCAGGGATTGAAGTACTGTAAGGGATTTATTAAATAATTCTACTGTTGCAGATTCTTTGGAATTTGGCAATGGTGGGTTGGGCACCATTGATAGTAATGAACCCAACAATTGTTTTTGGAGACCCAGCTGAACTCTCGCGTTACTTATTGCCATTTGATAGTTGTCCTCGTGTGGAGTTCCATTTACCTCTATCGATTCATCCGAAGATGATCTCGACCTATCTCTATCTGAAGTATCTTGAGTTGATTCGGAAGTTTGTGTATTAACAGAATTATTATTATGCGCTTCGGGTTTATGTTTGCTTCGACCTGGGCGTGGTGATTCGTCATTGCCTAAATCATCCGCGGTACTTGTTCGACTAATCTTTTCATTCTTATCAAATTGCATCGTCGAATGAGTGAGTGCCGTTATCCACTTTTTAGCCTCGTTGGGTTGCATAGCGCGTAAATGATATCTCACTGATCCTTTTCCTATTATTTCAAATCTCTGGGCGTCCGATTTGTCAATGATGATTTCTGCTAGTCTCATATTAATCGATCCGCGACATGAACTACCTTCATCGTCCCGATTTTTGAAATAAGACAGCATCCCTTTTTAAAAACAAACAACATGAATATATTAAGAAAGTTGAATATTGTGAATTGAAAAATTCAAGGGGTATAAAGTTAATAAATATCGGTGGATAATTGATCATAATATCAAGATCTTACCGTTCTCAAGCACAAACCATCGACTTTTATAACCTCCTGCATAGTTTGTCCATTTTAACAAGTTGCCCTTTAGTTTCGGTGGTTGATTTGGTAACGATGATATTTCATTTGACATGGGTGGTACGACTAATATATATATCGTATACTTGGTGAGTAAATATGAATCCGATATTGCGGTGGATACAGTTTATAATATTAAAAAGATTATCTAAAAAAGGTCCTCTAATAAACATCGCCCGCATGTCACCATTAGTATCTCCCGAACCACTTCCCATTTTAGATTTCTCATTTCTAACCTACCATGCTTAAGCATATTCTTAATCCTCTCGTCCTTGGTAACATCTGCTGCCACTTTTCGTTTTCGATCGCGTATAGACACATCCGCTCCACGATTCAAACAAAACTGCACCATATCCAGATTCTTCCTCTTTGCTGCATCATGCAACAACGTAAATCCGGATGGGCTTTGTGTATTTATATCAATTAAAACCAAGGCACGAGGATCTTGAAATAACATTTGGATGCCGACATAGTTAGAGTCAGATATATATTTTCGAAAGAGATTGGAATTTTCTTCAACATATTTCGCACGATTTTCTACGAAAGATCGGTGATTTAGAATATTTTGGTGTTCTGCATATGCATAACGAAATACTTGCACAATTACCCTCCAAAAAATCTGCCGTCTCTTGATTCTTAGCAATCTCTATTGCTTGCTCTCCCTCGTTATTCACCACCGTATCATTGATGTTCTTTTGTCTTAACAATAATTCGCATACATCAATCCTCCCCATCTGAGATGCATAATGCAATGCCGTGTTTCCCCGTTGATCTTGTTGATTGATATCGATTTTGTCGAGGAAATTATTGGTTATGAATTCTATGGTCTGATAGGAAGCACATTGAGTAGCCAGTAAGAGGGGCGAAGGGGGGATTGCATATTGTGAGTTCGATTGATAGGTGGAAGAAGCGGGTGAGGAAGGTGCGGGCGGTTGATAAGCCAACATGATTGTGCTGAGTGCATCCGTGTCTCCTTTGTATTACGTTTTAGAAAAAGTGAATTGCCGAGTATGTCGACAAAATGGAATATCAAAGAAATAGCAAACCTACCTGATCTGAGCGCTTCCAATAATCGATATGTTTTTAAAGACTCTTCCATGGCTAAAAAAATGTATACAGACGTATTATTGTGATAGTATGAGGCACGTTTTCCCATCATTCGGACTCAATCGTCCTTCTAGTTGATCCGAAGAGTCAAATAAACATTAAGTCACAAAGAGTATATAAATGGTGAAAGTACCTGCATTAGAATTTTTTCTTGAGGTCGACAACCTTAAGCTGGGCGCCGAAGTTCGTCGTTGCTGTTGTGGATTGTTAGACATTTATTATTTCTATTGATTTTTGATCCGTTTGAATATGGTTCAAGTTTTCTTTAATAATCTCTCGGGGATTCGCGTATTATATTCTTTGGGATTCAAAACATATATGCCTTTGTGCGAAAAAAAAACCCTTTTTTTAGAAAAAAGGAGTCAATTCATTTTTGGCGAGTTGTATCGCTTAACAACTAGCATTTTAATGTTGGAGGGTGTGCCAGCATCTTTCATCATTTCAATCAGGGATATTTCTAAATTTGGTTTTGTGCACTGGAATTAAGAATTATTATCCTGATTCAGAATGCTTATATATGTAGCTCCAAATGTTATATATAGCAAACATTACCCGTGTCGAATCTCACCTGAAGATTTACACTCAGACTGGATACCTCTCACAGATTTGGATAAAACCTGTTGATAACGAAGGAATTAGACGTAATCGGGGGACATGCCGGCATTTTAAAAATTCTCGTTCGATACCTTTGATATCAACGCCTACATAATGTGAATTCATATATAACGGGACGAATTTTATTTGTTGGATAAAATAATACTAGGCCAATGCCTTACACAATAGATTCCTTTGACGCAATTATTGCAATTAATTAAGTCATTATTAAGACATTAACAATTAAAGTTAGGCATAACCATTCTTTTTAAGTTGTTCATACATCAATAATTAATATAAGCAATACTTAATCGGACGGGTTCCGATGCTTTTCACTGTGTATGGCCGTAACTATAAAAAATATTTAATAATAATAATAATAATAATAAAATTTTTTTTACAAAGATAAATTTTTTCTATGAAACTATTTTGATTTTCAAAACAATTGAATTAAATAATAAAGCTTTTTCTTAAATTTTTTTTTATGATAAAGGTGATATTCAGGAATCATCAAATAGTATAAAAAGCAAATTATTTATATTTTATCCAATCAGAATAAGATAATTACATGATTGTCTAATACAAATATTTCTCTTTACTATAACAAAATTAACCAGAAAAATTATTAGATCTGATTATGCCATGTCATTTTCTAGGATCTAAACCTATCAAGTGATTTATTGCTATCTCACAAAAGAAGTTAATATGCTAAGAATTTATCAAAAATATTCAATATCAATAATGTTGGGAATTTTTTATGTAGAGTCTTAATTTCATTAGTATTAAAATAAAAAATTTTAAAGGAGAAAGAGATTTATATGAATCTTATCATGAAAACATTGATTATTAATTGATACTATTGTTAGTTTACAATAAAAGAATGAATATAACAAAATCCTTTAAAAAAATAATATCTGAATTATCAAATTATGTTTATTAAATAAAAGAAAAAAAAAAGATTTTTGTGTATTTATCCAATATATCCTATTCTAACTTGTTCTTTTCTAATAGTCAATAACATAGGAGATTTTATATTCTATATTCATCTATATTATTATAAACCATTGCATACAATACCTCCTAAAGTAATACCCCCCTTAAATAATATCCGGTAATATCAAGAAAATTGTTAATCAATAAATGATTACTATCCGGATATATTAAGCTAGAACCAATAAAATTACAATATGAATGGACAAGTAAGAGATATATCAGATAATAATAAGATTCTAAATATCATACTATCTATACTACCCCCCTTCTAGTAGAATATTCCCTTGAGTACTAATTAATTTATTATAGAGTAAATTGATTAATATCCAGGATATTATATGCAATGATTTATGATAGTATAAATGACTTATAGTATAGTGAACCTCAAGTTTTTATAAAGAGAACTTTTTTTAATAAAAAAAAAGATTGATTTTCTATTAATAAAATAAATAAATCAAACATCTCAGATACTAAAAAAGAAGATCACAATTCAGAATAACAAATTCTAATAACTAAACAATAAAATCAGTAAAATAGAACAATCATTATAAAAATTTTTTAAATTTAAGAACAAAAGAAATATTAACTACTTATAATAATTATATCACTTCAATTACTGTATTTTGATTTTTTTTTTTTAATTCTCTGTCAGGTTAATTATGTGTGCTTTATTAAACATTAGTATACTATACATGTAAAATGAATTGCTAAAGTTAAATTTCTAATTAACTCACTCGTCTTGATTATTACCACTCTAAGTGCAACTTCGGGGGTGATTTATCGCTCCATTAGTAGCTCAGATGAAAATTCTTCCAACTATTAATTTCATTGCCTGCAGATCACTATTGCAGATCCTCTTTATGAGTTCTGATAGAAGTTAAAATCCTAACCATCTTATTCTGTACTTTACTCCTTCTAGAAAGATTTGTTTCAGACCTTTATTTTCAAGTTTTTCTTCTTCTGGTATGGACCTTTTCATAGTTATGGTCTTGTTGTTTTGATTTAATGGACTGGCTGACCTTCTTATTTTGTCTTCTCTATAGATTCCTTGTGCTTGTTTCCACTCGATCATTATTGAGTACCTTTCGTTTCAAATCTTCTTTCAAAATTGATTGCAAATCTTCTTCTGCATCTTCACTATTCACTTACGGGCTTCTTTACTTATTCTTTTCTGGCAGTATCTTAGATTTGATATTTTCAATATTTGATCATTTCGTATTAGTCCCATGCAGAAGTTTA
>CAJVPT010006883.1:0-10612 GCA_910592055.1 Acaulospora colombiana
ATGATGGATCCCTAAAGTATTTAGCATATAAAATTTCACAGATCACTTATGTCCTTTTTTGAGGGACAAAATTCATGACTCTTTATTTTAATAGGGACAAAAGTCAAAAAATATTATAAATCAATGATTTAAATAATAGTGAACAATTGTGGGTAGTTTTTTTATAGTTATTGATTTAAAAATTTTAATGTTTTCTAATGAGGGACTTTTGACTTATGTTCCTACCTCCCTCTTTAGGGACCCATCTTTAAAGATAAGTATTGGACTTTGCAAGCCATGAGAGTCCAAAATTGTTTGAAGAAGATTGTAGACAATATAAGGGAAGTAGCGGAGTCTTGAGGGAAGCCCCTTTAGGTTGGTTTAAAGAGAGTGTTAAGACTTTATTAACCTAGAAGTATAGAAACTTCTTGAGAATATCTTTTTTGTGTGTGGTCAAAGAATCAACGGAAAGAGTATCCTGAATTATTATCAAAGAGTTTTTTTTTAAGAATAATATAAGAGAATTTTTATATAACTCTTATTGTTAAGTTTTAAAATAAAGATATTTTTTATAAAAATCAATTTCAATTTATAATTAATTAATAATAGAATTATTTTTTCTTTTATTTAATTAATTTGTTGTAATTTAATTTTTAATTTTTCCCTTTCAACACAAATTGGATACATATCAGTCTTTTTTTGTGCTTTTTTAAAATTTTGAGAACAAAGTTTATAATATTTGTTTAAACTCAATTTTAAATTTGGATATTGAGTTTTTAATTTATTATAAATTATTTTTTTAGGTTTTTTTAAATAATAAATTATAGATAAATTATAATTGATAGTGGTATTTTCTAAAAAATAAGGAAGTTTAAAGAAGAATATATAGAAGTTGAAAGTTTAGAATTTTGTAAAAGAAATTTAATAATTAATTTAAAAGTTCTTTATTAATTTTTAATTTGAAAGAAGAAATAGTTCTTTAATAATCCAATAAATTAAATATTTGATTACCAATTTTTGAAGAGCAGTATTAAATTGTTTATTACTAAAATTAAAACCAAGATTTTTTAATTCTAATCTATTATATAAACTAGCAATTAATAATAAAATATTGGATTTATATTTAGCGAAAATAGAAGTATACATGATTTTAATATTATTAAGAACTTGTTTAACTTTTAATGCATTTTTTATATTAGAAAGAAAGATTTTTCAATATAGGAATCATTTAAAAAATACTATAATTATAAAATTGATCTAATTTATCATCAGATAATTGTAAAACAGTATTATATACACTAAAAGTTATAAGACTTTTTTGTGATAAAAAATAAGAGTTAAAAGATAATGAGTAAGGGTTATATTTATTTAATAAAGAATAAAGTTTTTTTAAAAAATTTATAGAAAGCATTATAAAAAAAAGTAAAGAAGATTTTTAAAAAAATTTTCTATTTATATAAAAATTAGTTAATTAATATCTTGATTAAAATGACTATTAATTGATTAATATATTGATCAAAATGATTATTAATTGATTAATATTTTGATTAAAGTGTTTATTAATTAATTAATATTTTGATTAAAGTAATTATTAATTGATTAATATCTTGATTAAAGTAATTATTAATTGATTAATATCTTGATCAAAATGATTATTAATTGATTAATATCTTGATTAAAGTAATTATTAATTGATTAATTAAATGATTAAAGTGATTATTAATTGATTAATTAAATGATTAAGATTAATGATCAAGGATTAATAATTAATAATTAATAATTAAGAATTAATAATTACTAAATATAAAAAAGGATATAAAAAAGAACATAAAAAATTATATATCCAAAAAAGATCACTGAAAATTTTTAATTAATCTTTTTAATACTTTCAAAAATAATTATCTATATTGTGAAAAAACTTCTCCACTGATTGACAGTAAAGTTCAAAAATTCTTTGCCACTATTTACTTTTCTTGGAATTCAGCCAATATCTAATGGCACTTGAAAAATTTCCATTATTGATTGTATTTTATTCAATGCATTATTCATCAGTATTTCTTCTTTGATTTATATTTGTTTAACAAATCATTTATCAATACCTAAAAAAAGACAATACATAGGATTGATAACTAAATACTGAATTGGATCAAAACAAGGTAGGTGAAGGAATTCATACCATTTGGCATAATTCTTACTGATAAAATATTTTCATACTATATTTGAGCTACAGCACCTCTATTTGATAGAATCTCATTTATGTATTATCAAATTTCTCAGTATAAACTATTTGTTTATATTCTCCATGCCACCAAAATTATAATAATTATTTTCATAATTTGTATTTTTCTTGCAATGATAATATGACATTAGTGCTAAAATGTATCCATATACTTTTCATGTAGCAGGAATATTGCATGAAATTAAAATTAAGGCCACCTGAATTATTTTTTCTTCTTCATTTCAACAGTTGAATCAAGCTTTATTCCTTGCTATAGTCACATCAATTTATCAGCAATTGGAGAAAGGTAATGATTTATTTGATATAAACCTGGTTCACTAGGACCTGATAATGTGTAAAAATCAATGTTTAAATTATATTTCACATGATAAATTTGCAATAGTCACATATATAACTCCAGTACTATGTAGTTTATTATCGAATGGTTGAAACCAGTTGTTATTTAGTATCAATCCCAAATGCAAATCAACCATCTCTTTGCTAAAAAATAATTCTAAGTTTTCATCTTTAAAAGTTTTTCAAATATTATTATTATATATATCACATAGAAGTTCGTCAATGCTTGATTGATTTACCCAATGCTAAAAATTAAATTCAAATTTAGATTTTGATATATTTGTAACAATTGATACTGAATAATAGAATATGAAAAAACTAAATTGAGCTGATTAATTATATTTTCATTTAATAATTCTAATTGTGTAGACAGTAGGAATTGCAAGTTTTTCTTTATTTTATTGCTGAATTTGAAAATTCAATATAAATATACTTCATGACTGATAGTTAATTGTTTTTTTGAAAACCAAGAATATTATTCTGTTTATACAATTTATGGTATCTTTGACATGCCACAAACTAATGAACTGATCTGATAATTCAAGTTTATTGTTAGCAGTATATAAAGATTTACAAAAGAGCTCAAATTCTTTGCCTCTAATTTCAATTAGTACCAATTTCATAAATTTTAACAGTACATCTATTATACTATTCGATAAATTAAATTGAATTCTATAGTTCATAATTCACAACAAAATCTATATAAAATGATTATCTGAAAATTTGCAGAATTTAATGAAAAATTCATATTTTAATGCTGAATAATCTTTAAATATATCATCTATTTCTTCATTATCGTTAATTTCAGATTCATTATTTTCAAAATTTGCATTATTCAATTATGGATTTTGTTGATTGTTGCTTAATGACATAATTTTACTTGATAAAATATTTCTCGTTCTGTGCTAAAATATGAATTCTTCATTTGTCAAATATTTGTCTTTTGTTTTTCATATCTATATGAAAATTCTATTCATAGATAAACAAGTAATTCATTACATTTACTATAGTTGCAAGTAATTTTCACTTATTTTGAATTTTTTCTTAAACTTTTATTAATTAAAGCTGGAATTGAATGCTTTCTCGATATTTGAAAATTGGCAAATAGTAACATAAAGTGACAAAGTTGTGATTGATATATTGAATAGTTTCAAATTGTAATATAATACAAGTGTAATATGATGAATAATATATAGTACAATATAGTATGTAACTTTGAATTGTAATATAATATAATAAATAATAGTATAATATTGTATGCAGCCTTAAATTGTATTAAAACAATACGAATAATTTTATTTAAATATCCCTTTAATTTAATATTTTTTTCAATATCTAAAATGTCTGAACAAAAAAAACCAACTGGACATGAGAGCAGCCACTCTCATATTCACAACCTTCACAATCTTTCTTGCCATTGCAAACTTTTTTCATATCAACTGTATTATAAGCAGCAACAGTTTGTTCAGTAACACTTGATGCCAAATATTCAATCCCTACTATAGCTGCTGAATTGCTTAAAAGAAGGCCATCTATTGTATTGCCTGAAATATTGGTATTTGAAGTTGTACAAATATCAATGCTGAAAGTTGAATTGCTACCCAAAACTTGAACCAAGGAGGATATTGAAAAAGGTTAGAATTAAATTATTGATGAATTATTAAATTTATCTTTATTAACCAACTGATTTATTTAGAAAACAAAGAATTACACGCATAGGTCCAAAAAACTAGAAAAGAAAAATATCAAATTTATAAAACAATTAGACCTAATAGAATATATTAACAATAAGTTTTTCAAAGAATTAGAACAGCAAAAAAATGCTATGGAAGATTTAAAAAAGGAAATTGATCAGCTCAAATTTGTGGAACCTGAATTTAATTCTATAGTTGTTATAGAATCTAGAGCAGCTGATATATTAGAATCTGAAAGTTTGTTGAGTTTAGGAAAGCACTGAAGAATTTAACCTAGGAGGAGTAGTAAAGAAGCAAAATCAGTAAAATCAGTAAAACTGGTTACCAAAGATAAGCCAAAATCAAAAAAAAGTGAGAGTAGAAATAAAGGCCTTAATGAAAACCATTCCTGACAAATATAAACTATGAATAGACAAAGTTTTTTCGAGTGATGTGAATAAAAAAATATTATAAAAATTGATACCTGAATTAATAAAATCTATGGTCTCACATTTTAATCTTTCACAAAAGCAAATAAATAAATGATTAGGTACTTTATATTGTCATTAGAGAGGAAGATATTGGAAGATAGAAACTGGAAAACTGGAAGTAGATAATTATTGCTTACATGCAAATAGCCAGTTAAATAAAATAAGATTAATAATATTCTGCATTTATATTATCTTCAAGTATTAATTTTTAATAAATAATCAAGAAAAGAGCATAAATAATTAAAAGTGCATAGTCACTTGTTGAATAAAGATCAAAAAATATCAGAATTAATTAACTGATATAATTAAAGAAACAAAGGTACATTTACTTAAAGAAAGTGAGACTGATCTGAGAAACCTCACTAAAAGAAGAATAAATATATATGATTACAGTTAACATTCTGAAGAGGTATTTTTTAGCAAAATATTTTATACTGAATAATTACAATATTAATCATAATTACTTATAGTTAAAGGATTTGTTGAAATATTTAGGTGAATATTTAAAATCAATTTAAGCATTTCAGCTGACTCGTAAATAATATCATGATAATTCATATTTTTATAATGTGACTCCACCAGAAGGCTTGCTAAATTGGTATATAGTTTGGAAGAAATTTTGAAACATGAACAAGAAAAAGAGACAAGAAAAGGTAAAAAATCAGTAGATAAATCCAAAAGATAAAAAATTATTGAATATAAGAAATTATTAATATATTTAAAGAATAAGAAACAAACTGGTAGAAAGTGCATGAATAGGCAAAATTCAAGGGGTAGTTAGATTAAAAGAAAAAGTAAAAAATCTCATAAAACATTTGGCAAGGTAAAACCAATTGGGACTAGTTTTAAAAAAGCTAAGTCAAAATCTTTAAAGAGAAAAGAAAAGCAAGTAAAAAAGGAGGAAGAGAAGGAAGAGAAAAATCATTAATAATTTAGTCAATTGATTTTATAATTTTTTAATAAATTTCGTGAAATTTGAATTTTTTGCTACAATAATTTTTTTGCTGAATTTTTTATTGCAGTTTTTTTTTTTGCTAAATTTTTTTCTGCAGTAATTTTTTTGATAAATTTTTTGCTATAGTATCAATTTTTTTGCAAATTTTTTGTCACAGTATCAAATTTTTTGTTAAATTTTTGGCCACAATATCAATTTTTTTGCTGAATTTTTGACTACAGTATCAATTTTTTTGTTGAATTTTTGGTTACAGTATGCAAAAAAATTTTTTGCTACAATATGAAAAATTTTTTTTTTTGCTATAATATTGTTGGATTTTATGTCAAAATTTTTTTTTTGCAATATACTGATATTTTTTCCTAATATTTTTAATGCTAAGTAGCAGCAATCATAAATATTTGGCAATCTTTTTATTATTAATTTTTGACAAATTCAGCAATAATTCAACAGTCAAATAATAATTTCAACTAGTGAAGGTTTGATTTTACTTATTATAATTTATTATAAATTTCAACTTTAACAATTTTTAAATCTTTAATTATGTAATCAAAAATTATTTTTTTTTATTTTTTTTTATAAAGCTGGTTTTATTTTTTTTTCCTCTGTTAGGCTAGGTATGTGTGCTTTATTAAATATATATATACTTTACTTTAGAGAATGTATCGCTAAAGCTAAGTCTCTACCTAACTCACACGTCTTTATTTTAAAGATTATTAAAACTCTAAGTGCAACTTCAGGAGTGATTTATCATTCCGTTAACAGTTCAAATAAAGACCCTTTCAACTGTTAACTTCATTGCTTGCAGGTTACTATTGCAAATTACTCTGCGAGGTTCTGACAGAGCCTAAAATCCAACCATTTTATTTCATACTCCACTCTTCTTATTAAGATTTCTCAGAGGTCTTTATCTTTGAGATTTTCTTCTTTAGGTAGTGGCTCTTTTTTCTTTGGAAGTACTGTATACTTTTCTGACTTGAAAGACATGGAGGTCTTCTTGTCTTGTTCTCTCTGTCAATTCCTTGTGTTTTTTTTCACTCAATTACCTTTTCGTATCTCTTGTTTTAGACTTTTTTTCAGACTTAATTGCAGATTCTTCTTTGTATTTTTAATATCCATTTTCTTGCTATTCTTCCTATACATTTACCTTGACATTTTAGGTCTGCCATTTCTAGAATAACATCTGCTTTTATAAGGCCAGTACAGAAACTTAATATATCCTGACTAGTTTTAGAAGCCTGTTCTACTACTTTAGAGATCCACTTGTCAAATTCTTCTATCTCTTCTTGGTTATTGATAATGAATCTGGGATTTTTCTCTTCATCCTCTTTTTTTCTTTCCCCTAGTAGCTCTTTAAAGTCACTAACGATTCCATCTATTTCTTTATTTCATACCTCATTTAGTTGGTTCTTATAAGCTAGGTATCTAGCAAATATTTTATAGTTTCATCTTGTTGGCTACATGCAATACATCTCACTTGTTTATATAGGTCTTCTTATAGTCAACTTGCTTAGAATAGGTAGCTTGTCATTGGCTAGTTTAATTAGAAAGCTTCTTTGTTGGGATTATTTAAAAAATGTATTCCACGTATATCCATTTTTAACTCTTTCCCATACTAGGTCCCATATATGAGCCTAATGTTATGAAATCTACTGACTCTATTTTTTCTCAGTTCTATTTTGTTGTGTCCACTGATAAGCTATTGTCTTATTATTAATATTCTTAATAAACTGTCTAATTGGATCATCTAGAGTTATTCCTTGCCACTTGATTTCAGTAATAATTTTGCATGAGATGAGATCTTTCTATTCAATCAGTGGAAATTTTAGAGCTTCTTTAGCTAAGGCATCTGTTTCTTCATTATAAGGATTTTTTGATTGTGCTTTGACTTTTGTAAGATTTAAATCTATATTTTTCTTCTTTATTAGTTCTACCATGTATGCCCAGAGGAACCAGTTTTTTTCTTTGAGCCATCTCTTGTGTATCCTTCTTGGATCTTTCTTTTCTAAAGATTTCCACTTGGAAATGTATGCCTGACTATCTGTAAAGATCTCCACCATGTTTTCGATTGAAACTACTAAGAGTATTGTTATAATTGCTACCAATTCTGCTTTTGTAAATGAGGGCCATTTGTCTACTCCTGTTTGGAACTTGCTTTCCCTTCCATCTTTACCGATCTGAATCCAAGCTGCTCCCATCTTCATTTCTTCTTTACCATAATTAATAAGTGATTTATCAGAATAGAAGATTAGCTTTTCTTTAGATTCAAGATTACGTTAAAGTATAGCTATCAGATGATCTTGATATATGCCTTCTTTAATATTTTCTCTGATAATAGATTCTTCTCAGGTTTCAATGTCCACGTGATTTATCCTATCATTTTGAGTCTTAAAAGAACTTTGGTCTCTATAAATCACTTCTTTAATTCTTTTTTCAAGTACTGACTTGGGATTGGGAATTTTTAAATCTTGTGTTCTTCTAGTAGACTTTCTCATATTGAGGTATGATACTATATATATCTCTTCTATTTCTCTTTCTATAATGCAGTCACTATTTAGTGTTATGCCTTCCGAACATCCTAGGTATTTTTGTAAATTAGTTTCCTGGTCATTATTGGTACTACAATAGACAAAGTGCTCCATTATCATAATATTTATCTTTTTTTCTTGTCTTAATTTTCCCCAAGTTACTTGATTTCTTTTGCTTCTCATTACTATCCATAATTTTTTCTACTTGTCTTAATTAGATTCTATTTTGGGGTATTCTGGTTCCTATTTCATATAATTTTCTCTCCAGGATCTTATGAGCTGCTTTAGTTGTTTTTTTGAGAGATTTTTGATTATAATTTGAAACCATTCTGGTATAAGTCCTTTGCTTATATATTACAGAAGCTAAAGTATTCACCAGTTTCTTTATTTTTTAGTTTTCTGATCGATCAGCTAGTTCAGATACATCAGTTGATTGTTTCTGAGTGATGGTATAGCTTTTTTATATTCTTCTGATATAAAATATTCTCTGATCCAAATATTTCCCTTTTTTTATTCAAAGATATCTTGTCATTTCCAACTATGAAATATTATTTCCATACCTTTAGCAATTTTGGTCACTTGGAATGTGATGTTGCCTTTGTCTGTTAAGTAACTTAAGGATTTGTAGGTTAATAAATTGAGCAGTTCCCAATTTTTGATCTGTGCTTGTTTGAGTATTTAGTCTATTGCAAAGTCCTGTCACTTGACTTTCTCTTTGTAGTATCCAGATACTTTTCAAATTATGAATCTTTGGATAGTGAATTACACTGTTGGGTATAGATCTGCACAAACTACTTTTATTCTTGAAAAGTTTTTTATATGCCATTGTCAGGATATTGCATATTTTTCAGAACAATATACTATATTGCATTCTAAATTCTATTCTAGGTATTAATACTCTATTCAGAATATAAAGAGCTTGTTTATCTGTCATCTTCTTATATTTAAGAGCTCTCGTGACTATGTTGATCTCTTTAAGTACTCATTATTTAAGCTCTATTGCTATTTTTTGATTACCCATCCAAATCCCTAAGAATTTATCCTGTTCTATTCTATCGAGCTCTTTATTCACTTCTTCTTCAGTATCCACTTTTACCTTTTCTGGATAGCAATTAGGATTGTTAATAGTAATTAGAACTAATTTGTTATCATTTATTTGTGAATCATTGGCTTTGTAGAAGATTCTTGCAGTTTTCAGGATCATTTCTATATTTTCCTTAGATTCTGCTATCCACATTGTATCATCTATAAAGGCTATAGCTATATGTTTTGATTCTAGTCTTCTTGTAATCTGTTTTTTTAGATCAGAATTCCATGTTACTAACTTTTTGTACCTTCTTTGTATATTATTCTGGATTTTGCAAGAGAAGATCATAGAAAATTCTCCAAAATAGAGGTAAAATGGTTTCCTCTTGATCAATTCCGTCTCCAGCTACTATTGATTCAGTAAGATTATTTTCAAATATAACATGAAATTCTCTATTTTTAAAAAGACTCATTATAACCTTTATGAAACCATTTGGAGCTTTGATTCTTTCTATTGCTTTTACTAGCATGTCTAGACTATTGTATCATATACTTTTGCAGTATCTTAAAAAAGTATTCACAGTTTCTTTTTGTTTTCTCTGGCATCTTCACAAATATTGTTGAAAATTTAAATTGATTCTGCTATACTTTTTCTTAGTAGCCCTGCATAGTTTAGACCTTTGAGAATATTATTAGTTTTATAAATATTTTCTATTCTATTGATGAGGATTTTGATAAAACACTTTCTTGTGACCTCTAGTAAGATGATAGGTCTGGTATTTAAGAGTTTACAACCCCAAGGTTTTGGTTTGGCTATAGAATATATATAACTTTGTTTCTATTGTTTCGGAGTGACTTTCCATCTTAAGAAGTTATTTAACATTCTTCTCAAGAAATTTTTTTTCTTCTTGGCTTAACCTTTTTCGCATTTCATAACTGATTTGAGATTTTCCTGGAGCTTTGTTGTTGGGAAGTGTTCTCAATGTTTCACTTGGTTCTTCTTGTAAAATTGATTTGAGTAGTTTGTCATATCAAGCTGTTTGGATATATTCTTTTGGTTTGTACTCTTCTTTTCACTCTTCTGGTAAACTGTTGTAGCTAGCATTTCTTTTTCTAAAGGCCTTATAGTAATACCATCTTATTTCCTTTGCTGTTTTATCTTTTTGTATTGTGATATATTCATTATCCCTCTGTTTAATCTTAACCCTATCTAATACTATTTTGCTTTTTGTTCAATTGGTTAGGGAACTGTCCATCCATCTTTGATTGTTTCTCAAATCATCACATCTCTATTCCAAAGCAGTTTTAATACTATCTCTTGTTTTTTTAGCTTTCAATCTTTGACATATAAATTTGAGACCTTCTATAGTATCTTGGATATCTTTTTT
>CAJVPT010006884.1:0-10611 GCA_910592055.1 Acaulospora colombiana
TTATTATTATGTACTCTTCTCCTGGTGGCTTGTTTATAGAGCTTTATGTGTTGCTCCAAGTGGGGTGATGTAGTTGTATTTCTCTTTACTGTGTTTACTAAGCTTGGGTTATATTATCCTTTTTCTCTAAATTATTACCAAAAAAGGAAATTTTTAGGAAAATAGTGGATCAGTGGAAAGAGTTTTTTTTTATAATAATACTGGAATTGTAATATGTACAGGTCTCTAAATAAATATATATATATATTATATTAATACATATATAATTATAAAAAATTCTAAAAATATAAAAATCTAGATAATAAAAAACTTTTTTTGCTAATCTTTACTCATATGTAAAAAAGATATTTACAAGAAAATTTTCATTTCTTTGTTAATAAAGTCTTAATACTATTCTTAAATCAACTTAAAATATAATTTTAAAAAATAATCCTGAAACCCTTTTCTTATTTATATTTATCTTCAAACAAAAACTTGGCTTTGTATGACCTAAAAAAGTCAAAAAATACCTTTTTTACCTATGGTAATAAAGTTTTGTAAGAAAAAAGAACTAATGGTATAATACTTAAAACCTTTTATATTAAAGTATATCTATAGAGGTTTCTAGCAATAGGAGATAACAAACATCAAGTTATATTTTCAAGATATTTACTTATTATATTTTTCCTCTTATAGTTATCCAAAATTTTTTTGATTTTTTGAGAAATTTTGCCTATTTTAGTTCGACTCTAAATTTTAGATAATACAATTTATTGCAAAATATGATTGCTGAATACAAAATATATTAGTAGCTAAATATAAATAAGTAACTACTAGTCATATTATATGTTTTGATTATGTTATTAGTAATAGGAAGAATTAATTGATATCTCATTTCTCTGATTGGATTAATCTACAGATCAAGTTCTATGAGGTAAATAAGAAATAAACAACAAGTTATCAGGTAATAATGGGTCCCTAAAGTATTTAACATATAAAATTTTGCAGATCACTTATGTTCCTTTTTGAGGGACAAAATTCATAGTTCTTCACTTTAATAGAGACAAAAGTCAGGAAATACTATAAATCAATAATTTAAATAATAGAGAACAATTGTGTATAGTTTTTTTATAATTATTAATTTAAAAATTTTAATGTTTCTTAATAAGTGAAATTTGAGTTTTATCTCTGCTTTCCCTTTAGAGACCTATCTTTATCTCCAGGTAATAAAAAAGTTACTATTTATTTAAGTTAAAGTTTTTCTCTCTTATCTTTCTAGTTAATCAAAGTTCAAAACCAAAGTTTTTTTCTTATCCTGTTTAGGCAATAAGACTAAATTATTTCTGATCCATACTATGCTCAAATGTTTTGATTATAATTAAGAATATATTTCTCTAAAGTTATAAAAGAACATTATAATTGATGAGAATCCCTATTACTTTCAAGACTTTCCTACTATTACTAGGTAAAAAGATTGTTAGAAAATATAACTTTTAAGTAATTGAAGATATTCATTAATAAAATTTCTTTAATTAAGTATGATTATTAGAAAGTATTATATTAAAACAACATGGTTTGGTTCCTACTAAGTTACATAAGAATTTAGGGTTCACTATAAGTTACTTCTCTATTACAAGTGAATAAAAAATCACTGCTCAAAGAAAATTAAAACCAAGTATAATCTAGAGGTAAAGGTTTTCATTAAGTGATAAGTTTCCTTAAATAGTATACAAAAAAAAATAAAGATCAAGAATGAATAAGTTTTTCATATAGTCAGAAAAAAAAAATATCTCAATTGAGTATTTCTTATTGAGAAAAAGTCTTAAGAAGCAGGTCTTTGAAGGAAGGGAAAACAAAAGTAAATCTGAATCACAGTAAGGCCAAGGGACCCAACATCAACTCCTCTAGCTTCCAACCAGGCCAGTGCAGATTTACACCTTTCTAGATATTAGAAAAAACCTAGCAATATAGTAATCCTAACTGGTAAACCAGTTAAAACTCCAAATTTGCAAGATCCAAAAGGATGTTAGGAACCCAAGAGCAATAGCTAGAGATTATCAATAACAATATATCAGTAATATATAAACAACTAGCACATAACATGAATATGAACACATCCCTTTAGACAATAAAAACATAACAACAGATTATATGATGTGTCTCGAAACAGATAAACAAGCTCAATATGTATTTTAGCTAATCACAAAACACGTTCCTCATATCTGATTTACCCCTTAATAGATTCAGTACATGTGTTACTAAAATCAACAAATAAACAAATAAACAACCTGCAACTCGTGTTTACCCACAATTGATTGATTAGCACAATAGATAGATTAAGAAACTTCAGTAATACTATCTAAATAAACAAATAAACAGAGTTAATCTGTGAAGTGTAACTAATCCAATAATCACATAACATAGCCAAAATAGATAGGGCACAATGTATTCTTAATATAGTAAATAAAAGGGAGGAGAATATTTTAAATACCTTAATTAATCTTTCAAGAAAGCATAATGAAACCTCAGAACTATGGACATCCCAACAGTTGATAAGGCAAAAAGAAATAGATCCAAAAAAAGAAACAACTTCAGCACCAAAGACTTTTACTATTCTAGATAGTATTATTGTTAACATCCTAGGAATAGACAAAGCAATATTTCATAAGGAATGGATCCTTACTCAACATATTCTATACCTCTGGTAACAAGGAAAGGAAAAAGAAGAAGATTATCTACAGCCCTATATAGAAGACAAATTCATGGAAATTATCAAAAATAAAAGTGATCCACAGAAGCCAAAAAGTCAACTGATAGAGATTACAGAACATATAGATACTGAGTCAATAATAGATAATGAAATCACAATGACCAGTAATCATGAACAAAAAGAGGCTGAAATACAAAGGCTTTAAGAAAAAATAAAAGGCAACAACATTAGTAATAATAGCTTATATGATATAAGAAACAGGGACTTCGCCCCATTAACAAATCCATATTTTATAAAAAGAGAAGGAATATATAGACTTGGTGCCATGACAGCCAATATTTCAGAGGAAACAGAAGAAGAAGCCAAGGTCTACCTAAGCAATACCCTGAAACTACCATAGAAAGAAAGACATCTCTTAAAGAAAGAATTTATCAATGAAAATGAATGATTGACTTTTTGGATACAAGAAGAAGAGGATATTTTAAAATGCATAGAAGAGATAAATCACAAAGAGGATAATTTTATTATCCAACAAATAACTCTTTATATTCCACCTTCTACTTACATGATTAAAAGAGAGAAAAACAGAAAAATCTTTCAGGAATTCAAAGGGGAAAATAGATCTGATATATGGCATATCAGCCTAATAGATCTAAATCAGAAGGTTTTCAGAAGTTATATAGTCAAACATCTCAAGAGATATGGAATAGTTCAAAACATCTATATCTATAAGACCAAAATGAAGACTAGGGCCAAGACCTATTTCAAGCTTTATAAACATATTACATAGGATCTTGCAGAAGCATGGACAACACTTATAGGCACTGAAACATTTAGAACTATCTTCATTAAATCAAAGTTGACTGATAAAGAGATAAATACCATCCTAATCAAGAGAAATATCAACTCAGCTAGACTGTTGGGTACAAATAGAACATATACCAGCTTGATAACAAGAGCTCTATATGTTACCCAGGCAAAAGTATACTATACTTCCAAAAACCTTTATGTATTAAAGAAACAGAACTTTATAGTTATCTGTTTTGTAGCAAGAGAGAATAGGGACAAGGCATGTAAACAACATATTTTTTTACAAGGTTTAAGACTATCCTGAAGTGTGAAGAATCTTAGCAATAGAGAAAATAATAGCCTTATAAGTAAAGAAAGGAAATCACATTATCAAAGATCTTAAAAAATCAATATAGATAATGACTCAACTTCAGATTCACTATCAGATTATGAGTCCACAAGATCCTTTTTTTCCTTCTTTTATTATCATCCCTACACTATAAAACCTATCCACTCCAGAAACCAAAGATAAACAAAACAAAAGAATAATAATAGAGTAAGACAGGAGAATTATAGAACAACTAGATATCCTGCTACAGGTAATAATAGAGAGCCAATAAGAAGATGAAGGACTCACCAGTAGAATATCAGCAGTGAGAATACTAGATCAGAGGCAGAAGGCAACCAAGACCCTCTGCAACTCATATTGGCCAACCTTGAAAACTGAACAGTAAAATAATTAGACTTGAAGGACAAACAACTTCAAACAAGATAAATAGAAGTAGAAGAGGGACCAATTGCTCCTAATATGATGCAACAGGTAATCCAAAAAGACAAGAGGGTAACATACCTGCTTTATCCTCAATAGCAACTAACAATAAGGGTAGAGAACAAATACAAGAAAAAGAGGTTTCATTAGAACAATATGATAATTTAGATCTAACAACATTCTTACAAAAAAAACGTGATTTTTCCTTAACAAAAAAAGGAAAAACATAATAATAGAAAAGGAACAGGAAGAAATGTAGACATATAAAAAAAATAATTAGGATCAGAACATACAATGTCAAAGGTATCATAGACAAGACGAATCAAAGAAGTCAATTGAAGAAATTATAGAACAAGAGATAGGTATAATGGATTTATGTAAAACAAAACTTACTTAAGCTAATGCCAAATGGGCTTTCAACAAACAAAGAGTTTATAAACACTTCCATAGCATCAATCCCAACACACCCTTTGAAAGCAGAAGTTAGCCTTCTTATCAGAAAAGACCTAGAGAAAAAGGTAGTGTCAATCGAAGAAGAAGATGAATATATTATAGCTAATAAAAAAGAAAAAGATCTGTATTATACAGGTCTATATTCCATCAAATAAGCAAAGGTGCAAAAAAGTGCAGGAGAAAATAACCAGCCTTAGCAAAACAAAACATAGAAAAGGCTTTCACACAATTATAATAGGAGACTTTAATGCTACTACAACTCATTAAAAGATAGAATCTCATTTTCCAAAGCAAAATTCAAATTCTTTTGGCATTCAAAATCCCTCTGTTGGATTTTCTTTATAAGTGGGGGTTTATAGATATATAAGACATATGAGAAAGAAAAAACAAGACTCCCACAAGATGGGATGCAACAAGCAATAATAGAATTGATTATATTTGGATATTACAAAGCTTATTAAGATAC
The DNA here is from genome assembly GCA_910592055.1 of Acaulospora colombiana. Taxonomy (NCBI): domain Eukaryota; kingdom Fungi; phylum Glomeromycota; class Glomeromycetes; order Diversisporales; family Acaulosporaceae; genus Acaulospora; species Acaulospora colombiana. Next base: position 5,167 of record CAJVPT010006884.1, read on the forward strand.
CCAATACTATGATTTGATAATGAAGAGATAAAAGAAGTCACGGAAAGTGACCACATCATAATTTCTATAACTTTACATAATAATAATATCTTTATACAAAATAACACCATAAAGTCTTCTAAACAACAATTAAGAAGAATAGATATTAAAAGAACATCTCTAGAACAATAGCAGACCTTTCATAAAAACTTAGATCACAAGTTCAAGACAATATTGGAACCCCTACTTAAAGAAAAACTCAATGAAAATGAAAAAAAAAACCAAGCAAACAAGATCTGGAAAACTTTCGAAGAATAAATCTGTAAAACAGTCTTCAACAAGTTCACAACCAAGAAACAATTATATATAAAGAAAAACCAGAATATAGATATAGTTCAGAGTTCATTATATACAGAAAAGCCCTATGGCTGAAAGAGCTCTTCAAAAAGGCCAAAGCATCAAGAGAAATAGCCAAACTGTAGACCCTTAGCTTGGCAATAGAGAAACACAATGCAACATATAGCTCTAACCATCAGATTGAAAACCATTGTATTCAACATAGCATATCCAACATACTCTGGTCATTATTGAAAAAAAATATCCAGAATACAATAGAGGGATTGAAATTTATTAGTCAAAAGATTGAAGCCAAGAAAACAAGAGATGCAATCAAGGTTGCTATGGAACAACAATGTAATGATCTAAAATTCAATCAGAGAAAAATAGTAAGCTCACTAACAAACAGAACAAGAAGCAAAATAGTGCTGGATAGAGTTAAGGTCACACAGGATGGTACAGAATACATAACAACCAAAACAGGTGAAATAGAAAAAGAACTAAAATGATACTATCTAGAAGCATTTAAAAAAAGAGAAACCAACTTCAATAACCTTACAAAAGACTCAAAAGAGGAGTATAGACCCAAGGATTATATTAAGGAACTATGGTATAAAGATCTTTTCGAGTCAATCTCACAAGTAAAATTAGATGAAATACTTCGAACACTTTCAAACAATAAGGTACCAGAATGGTCACAAATTAGCTATGAAATACTTAAGAAACTGAGTTAGGAGGGAAAGAAAATCCTGAGAAGAATGTTAAATAACTTCTTGAAATGTGAGGTAACCTACATTTGTTGGAAACAGATAATATATACCCTATATCCAAACCAAAACTATGGAGGTGTGAGCTAATAAACACAAGATTAATAGTTTTATTAGAAGTCACAAGAAAGTGTTTCACAAAAATCCTTACTAATAGGATGGGAAATATCTGTAAAATTAATAACATCCTCAAAGGTCACAACTTTGCAGATCTTCCTGGAGAAAGTACATCAGAACCAATTCAAATCCTCAATAACATCTGCAAAGATGCAAGAGAAAATAAAAAGAAACTGTGGATACTTTTCCAAGATATCGCTAAAGCCTATGATATAGTTAGTCTGAATATATTAGTCAAATTAATGGAAAAGATCAGAATACCAAAGAGTTTTATCAAGATCAGGCTGAACTATTTCAAGACAGAGAATTTCAAGTCATTTTTGAAAATGACCTCACAGAACCCACAAAAGCAGAAAATGGTATCGATCAAGGGGAAACTATTTTATCACTGCTATGGCAAATATTCTATGATTCTTTACTCTATAAGATTCAGAATGACAAAGAAAGGGGATACAAAATATCAGTTACCTGGAATCCAGATCTCAAAGGACAAACCACAAGAAGGCTAGAATCAAGACAAGCAGCTATAGCCTTTATGGATAATATAATATGGATAGCAAGATCCAAAAAGGATATAGAAGAAATTCTCGAAACTGCAAGAGTCTTCTATAAAGCCAATAATTCCCAAATCAATAGTAATAAATCAGTCCTAATTACTATTAACAATTCTAATTGCTATCCAGGAGAAGTTTAGACTGGTATATAAAAAAAAGTGGTAAAGGAACTCAGTAGGGCAGAACATATAAAATTTCTAGGAATTTGAACTGGCAATCAAAAAACTACAGTTGAACTCACAAAGAGAGTATTAAAAGAGATCAATGTAGTAACCAGAGCTCTTAAAAACAAGAAATTAACAGATAAACAAATCCTATATATCCTAAACAGGATATTAATTCCAAGGATAGAATTCAGGATGCAGCATAGTATACTACCCTGAAAAATATGTAACACTCTAATGGTAGTATATAGAAAGCTCTTCAAAAACGAGATAACCTATGTAGATCTATACCTAATAGTGTAATACATTACTCAAAGATTCACAACCTGAAAAGCATCTGGATGCTTCAGCGAGAAAGTCAAATAACAGGATTGTATAATAGACTAAATGATCCTAGTCTCATAGGAATCATAACAATTATCTGACTTAAATAAGCACAGATAAAGAATTGGGAACCGCTTAATCTATTAACATATAACTCTCTGAATCATTTACCAGATAAAGAAAACTTTACAATCTAAGTAATAAAGTTGGTTAAAGATATAGGAATAATCTTTCACAATTGGAAATGGCAAGAAATCTTCGAATAGAGCAAAAGAAATAGTTTAATTAAGAAACATCTTACATTAGAAAAATATAGTAAAACCATATTATCACTAAGAAACAATGAACTGCTGTATATAGATTAGCTAATCGATCAAGTTACTAAAGAAATTAGGGATTAGCGAATACTCCAACTACTTCAGAACACCAGTAAAGATTCAATTCTTGAATAGTTCCAATCTTTAATCAAAACTCTGGCAAGTAATAAAATGGATCAACTTATAAGTACGTAGAAAAGAGATTGGACAAAGTGGAATCCAGAATATGTTGCAATTAATCCAGACTGTGACAAATAACAAAAACTATAAATAATTACAAAGAAAGCTAGGCATCACATAATCTGGGGAAAACTACAATAGACAAAAGTAGGATACAAAGTTAACGTCAAACACTTCAACTGCTATAGTAATGATAATACATAAACAATGATATTAACAAGGTGCCCAGGATACCTAGAGGGTACAAAACAAAAAGGGGAATGTATATTAGAGAAAGATATAAAAAATATATATGAAGTTTCATGTCTCAATACAAGAAAATCAACTAGAAGAGCTCAAGAACTAACAATCCTCTATTCCAAGGTATTACTAGAAGGGACAATAAAAAAGGTTACTAATATGGATCTAAACTTTCAAATCTTAGCTTCAACCAATATAGTGAATTGGGTAGATATTGAAAGATAGAAAGAGGTTATCATTAAAGACAATGTTATAGAAGGAGTATATCAGGACCACTTAATAGAAATACTTCAACGTAACCTAGGATTCAATATTAAAAAACTAATCTTCTACTTTGATGGATCACTCATTAATCATAGAAAAGAGAAAATAAAAATGAAAGCAGCATGAATTTAAATAGAAAATATGGATAGAGAAAGTAGATTTCAGACAGAAGTAGACAGTTGACCCTTCTTAACACGTGCTGAACTTGTAGTAATTGTCACAATACTTCTGGTGATTCCAGTAGGTAGTGACATGGAAATCTATACAGATAGCCAGGCCTGTATCTCCAAGAAGAACACAATAGAAAGAGAAAATCCAAAGCAAACTTACAAAAGATGGTTAAAAGAAAAAAACTAGTCCCTATGGGCACAAATGTTAGAATTGATAAAGAAAAAGACTATGATATAAACTTGCAACTCATCAAGGTTAAGGCACATTCCAATGATTCTTACAATAAAGAAGCAGATATTCTAGTCAAAAAATCTCTGAAACTCCCAGCAATAAAATGGAAAGAGCTGACCTTATACAAGATTATCACAAAAATTAGATGGCAAGAAAAGATACTGGATGACCCAATAAGACAGTTTATCAAAAAAGTAAACAATAAAACAACTGCCTTCCAGTGGACACAACAAAACAGAACTGAAAAAAGATGGAGCCACCAAATTATAGAACAGCAAGATCATACTTGGGACCTTGTATAGAAAAGAATGAAAGAAGGATACAGCTGGGATACTTCCTTTAAACAATTGCCGTGAAAAAGCTTCTTTATAAAGCTAATGAATGATAAGCTATCAACTCTGAACAAGCTGGCAACTAGAAGATCTGACCTTTACAAACAAGTGAAGTATATTGTATGCAGCCAGCAAAGTGAAACCTTTGAATATTTATTAGCGTGTTCAGCATACAAAAAACAATTACAGGAAGTACGGAATAAAGGACAAGATGGGATCCTTAGAGACTTCAAAGGGCTCTTACAAGAGAGAAAAAAAGAAGCAGAAGAAAAACATGCAAGGTTGATTATCCATGACAAAGAAGAAATGGCTGAGGTAGATAAATGGATCTCTAAACTAGTAGAACAAACCTCAAAAACCAGTCAGGACACTCTAAGCTTTTGCACAGGGCTAGTAAGAAGAGACCTAATCTTGACAATTGCAGATCTAAAATGTCATGGAAAAATAATTGGTAATAAGGCAAGAAGATGGATGTTAAAGATGCAAAGAAGAGTAAGCAATCAAATAAGGAAAAAGATTTGAAACATAAAATGTGAGAAGATAATTGAATGGGAATATTTACAAGTAATCCATAGAGTAGAAAAAATCAACCAACCCTCAGGCACATACAGCTTAAATCCATCAGTCCTCAAAAGTAAATATCCTCTACCAGAAAAAGGAACTCAAGAAAATGAAAGCCTGAAAGAAATTCTACTCAAAGATGTTACTTATAAAATGAAATGATTGGATTTTAAGCTTGATCAAAACAATGGATAGTAAAGATTGAAAAGGTATTCATCTGAACCATTAACAGAGTGATAAATCACTCCTGAAGTTGCACTTAGAGTTTTGGTATATTAAGACAAAACAGTGATGAGTGAGTTAGGTAAAGTCTTAGCTTTAACAAATCATTTAAAATGTACAGTATACAAATGTTTAATAAAGCACACGTATCTAGCCTGACCTAGGGTTTAAAAAAAAAAAAAAAACAAGACTGCAGCATATCAGTAGACATTACAAAATAGAACAGAAAAGAAATGGAACCATTGAATTCAAAAACAACAAGATTATATATGGAATATTATATGTGAGAGAATGAATAGCCATATATGGAATATATCTTTCAAAGATTCTCAAAGAAAAAACTTCCTTATCAAGCTAATGAATGATAAGCTATTAATACTGAATAAACTGATAATAAGAAGGCTAGACCTATACAAGCAGTGAAATATATTGTATGTAGAGATCATAACGGATCGGATCAAATCAGATTTTAGGTTAATCTGATCCGAATCTGATCAGATCAGTTTTTATTTAATCTGATCCATATCTGAACAAATTTATTTTTATATGATCCATATCCATTCAGTTAATCTGATATTTTTTTAATCTTGTTTTTTTTTTTTTTTTTTAAATTCGTTTTTCCCTACTTAATGTTTACTTGCCAGCTTTAAGTTTTATATATAAACATTTAGCTAATAATTTACATT
>CAJVPT010006885.1:0-10611 GCA_910592055.1 Acaulospora colombiana
TATATTACTCAAAAAAACTTCATCTATTCTCAATTTATATTTGTCAGAAAAATTTTTCATTAAGGCCTTCCTAGTTACTCCCTCCCCACAAGTCTTAAAACTGTAAAGTTTTCCTTCTTATTTCTGCCTTGTTTCTATAAAGACTCAATAGAAGCTTCCCTAGACCATCAGCAAAAGAGGAATACAGAAAACAGAATGGGCATTCACTAAGAAATATCACAGTTACTCTTCAATATAGCACATGACTGTTTCTTTTGTTTTTTTTTTATTTTAGTTTCTTTAATAACACCAATACACTTAGTGGGATACTGGTTCTTTTGTAAAAAAAAAAGAGCAACAGTCTCAAAATAGCTTTAGCTTATCGAATTCTTTATTTACCCCTGAATATATATTCCCTGTATATATGCTTTGTGCAATTGTATAAATATAATTTAGAAATTAATAAAGATTAGGCATAAGCCTATTTTTTTTAAAAAAAATATAGTATTAAAACAATATGAATAATTTAATTTAACTAACTCCTTATTAATTTAATATTTTTTTTTTACTAATATACTTAAAATATTTGAACAAAAAAAATCAATTGGATGTGCTTTTTATAAAGAATAGTCACCTTTACCTTCACAATTTTCACAATTTTTCTTATTATTGTAAACTTTCTTTATATAAATTGTATTATAAGTGACAACAGTTCATTTAGTAAAACCTGATGCTAAATCTTCAATCTTTATCCTAACAGCCAAATTATTTAAAAGAAAATTATTTATTGCATTACCTAAAATATCAATATTTGAAATTATACAAATATTAATATTGGAAGTTAAATTGTTGCCCAAAACTCAAATCAGAAAAAATATTGAAAAAGGTTAAAATTAAATTATCACTGAATTATTAAAATTTATTTTTATTAATTAACTGATTTATTTAAAAAATAAAGAATTACACACGTGGATTGAAAAACTAGAAAGAGAAAATATCAAATTTGTGAAATAATTAAATCTAATAGAATATATTAACAACAAGTTTTCTGAAGAATCAGAATAACAAAAAAATAAAATAAAAGATTTAAAAAAGAAAATTGATTAGCTTAAATTTGTAAAACCTGAACTTGATTCTATAATAGTTGTAGAATTTAGAACAGCTAAAATATCAGAATCCAAAAGTTTGCCAAGTTTAAGAAAGCACTGAAGAATTCAATTTAGAAAAAATAATAAAGAGACAAAATTGGTAAAACCAATTATCAAAGATAAGTTGAAACTAGAAAAAATAAGAGTAAAAAAGAAGGCCTTAATGAAAAATTTTTCTGACAAATATAAATTGAGAATAGATGAAGTTTTTTTGAGTAATATAAACAAAAACAATATTACAAAAGTTAATATTTGAATTAATAAAATCCATGGCTTCATATTTTAATCTTTCATGAAAACAAATAAATAAATAATAAAGTATTTTATATTATTATTAGAGAGAAAGATATTAGAAGGCAGAAACTGGAAAACTGAAAGTAGACAATTATTGCTTATATATAAATAACTAATTAAATAAAGTAAGAATAATAATATTCTGCATTTATACTATCTTTATGTATTAATTTTAATAAATAATTAAGAAAAGGATATAAAGTATTAAAGATACATAGTTATTTATTGAATAAAAGTTTAAAAAAGTTATCAAATATTAAAATAAATTAACAGATATAATTAAAGAAACAAAGATTTATTCCTCTGAAGAAAATGAGACTGATTTAGAAAACTTCACTAAAAGAAAAATAAATATATGATTATAGTTGACATTCTGAAGAGATATTTTTTAGTAAAATATTTTATATTGAATAATTACAATATTAATTATAATTACTTATAATTAAAAAATTTGTTGAAATATTTGGATAAACATTTGAAATCAATTCAAGCATTCCAATTAACTCATAAATAATATAATAATACTTCATATTTCTATAACATGACATTATTAGAAGGTTTGTTAAATTGAATATATAGTTTAGAAAAGATTTTGAAATATTAATAATAAAAAGAAACAGAAAAGAATAAAGAATTGATAATTAAATTCAAAAAATAAAAAATTACTAAATATAAGAAATCATTAATATATTCAGAAAGTGAGGAACAAACTAAGAAAAGTATAAAATTCAGAGACAGTTAAGAAGTTAGAAGAAAAAAGTAAAAAACATCAAAAAACATTTAGCAAGGTAAAATAAATTAGAACTAGTTTTAAAGAAGTCAAGTTGAAATCTTTAAAGGAAAAAGAAAAGAAAGTGAAAGAGAAGAAAGAAAAAGAAGAAAGTGACAAATAATTGTCAATTGATTTTATAATTTTGTAATTTTTTAATTTTTTTTTTTTAATAAGTGCAGACAGACCTACTTTATTTATTTTAATGCAGTACATATTACTTGAAATAGTAACTATTTATTAACTCTTTTTTCTTTATGTATACTCTACATTATTCTATTAAAAAACTAATTGATTCGAAGAATCTCTTATGACTTGTTGCTTCCATTGAAAACTAATATGCCTAGATTCCATTAGCACTGATATTAAAAATATGAAAAATGTCATGTTTTCTTTTAAGTATGTTACTTATTGTATTTATTATATCAATTGATTGAGATCTGCTTGATGTAATATATTTTTGACTGTTTTTATAAATTTTTTTTTCTTTATGGTAGTCATGTTGATTTTTATATCTTTTTTTTATTATGACATTCTTCTGCATCTATCGATTCATATATTGAATATTAGAAATCTTGTGTATTATATGATACTTTTTAGTGTGTTGATGAGCTTGTTCTGATCAATAATTTTTATGATGAGATTGTTTAGGGCTTTGCTAATGCCTCCACTGAGTGCAAAAGTTTTCAGGTCTTTTGTACTAAGCTCTATCTTTGTGTATATAATCAAAGAGGATTTATCATTTTTTTTATATTGTAGTTCCCTATATATGTTTTTGTTGATTTCTTTATATATGTTAATTCTGTATTGTGGGTAGATACTGTAAATGGATGGTTATTGTTTTCTATATTAATGCAGCTATGACATTTAGCTGTTTTGTACATGTTGGGATGACACTTTTGTAGTTTATCCATTGTTGGTAACTCTTTGTTCCATAACTTAATTGAGAAAGTATATTATTGATGATTCCAACTGTCTGTTTGTGGATCAGTAAGTGTTGTAGAGTAGCTAAGTGTGAGACTAGTTTTCTTGTTTATTTTCTTTCCAGCCTACTGATCCAGGTGAGTGTTTCTGTTGAGATTGTTTTAATCAATTGTGAGTTGTGCTTGGTGAATTTGCTTGATGGCCCCATAGATGGGTTGGATAATTTTCACATTATTGTTGAAATAAGGTTGTAGATAGTTTTTTTTTAGGCATGTGCTAAGTATTGTGTTTGTGTCTTCAGTGTTGTTGTCTGTTGCTACCTTATGTACCAGTATATCTGTTCTTTTGTGAAAGGGTTGTCGTCTCTTTTTGATATCTTATTTCAAGTTATTTTTTGTTGGAAAGTGTTAGTTATTTACTGAAGATTGAGTAACATTATTTTTCTCGATATTTGATCACTTTTTGATTATTAATTAATTTGCTATAATCTTGAATAAGTGTTTGTAAGTCAGTATATATAGTTAATGATTTCCTTTTTCCAGCTGTTGTACATACAATAATAATTGCTATTATTTCTGATCTATAAGCTGATCTCTAATCAGTAAATATTGTGATAAGTTTCAGTTGCTCTTTATTGTTGGAGAGAAATAGGACTCCTATTTCTATTTTGTATTCATTGTTGCTTTTGAAACTTCCATTTGTATATATAGAGATTTGTTGTTTTATTTTGAGTTTCTTTGATATAATTGTTATGTGCCTATAAGTTTTTTTGACTTTTTAAAATCTATTTTAGTAGCTTTATATTTAAGGTCTCTTGCATTATTGTTAGTGCTTCCAGTGTGGAATTTGGTTGTTGCCACCATTTGTTCCAGCTCTGGGGAGATATTTGCAGTCTTTTTTTAGGTGGACCATATATTTTATAGTTGAATTTGATATTTTTATAATAGGAACTATAATCAGGAGTGTTGTTGATATCTCGATGCAATAATTGGATCCTCTTTAGTCTATGTGGGTGATAAAGTGACAGCCTTTGTATATTCTATTGATGATTTGTTTGTGATCTTGAAGTGCCTCAGTTTGATTTTATCTCTATTGTGACTTACTCTTTGGCCGGTTATTATCTGTTCCATTTTTTCAAAGAAAAACCATTCTTTGCATTTGGGTTCCTACATCTTAGGGTATATCTGTGCTAGTGGATTGAGTACTATTGTACCTTGAGTTAGCATTTCATTGGCTTTGGTACAAATATCTCAATATCAGCCAGATTCTTTTCTCTTGCTTATCTTGATATTGTTGCAGCTGACTTGGTGCCACAGGATTATTTTTGTTTGAAATATTCAAGAATTTGTTATATTCAACATATTTTGTGTTTCCTGAGGTGTTGTCAATGTAGATTTATCCAGTCTTGCTCCATGATATATTCTAAGTATTTGCCTGGGTGTATTTGATGGTTCATTTAGATTATTCAGATCTGTACATTTTCTTTTTGTATGAGTCTTAAGCTATCTTGGATGAAATTGTGTCCAGACTTGTACATCTTTGGGCACCTCTCTATAATACTGATTTGTTGCTAGGTGTCATATTGTAGTTTTTGGATTCTGAGCCTAATTATGACTTCAGCACTATTTTTCACTTTATATAGTAACTGGAAATCATTTACAAATTTCTGTTATTGTCTAGTATTCAATTCTATGATATTATATGATATGGCAAGATATAGTATTGTATTGGGACAGGCGGTTACTAGTTTAACTCTCCTTCTGAAATTTGTTCTTATTTTGGCATCAATTTTAACTATCTCCTCCTTTGATAGTATGAGGTTGTGGAGTAAATATTTGATCTGAAGGAATAGTATGTAGTTTATTATGTATTTATACATCTTATCTATGAGTTTTTTGCTTCCTAAAATCCAGCATATATTGTTGACTTTTTTCTTTATAAGTTGATGTTGATAGCCTTTCTCTCCTTTTTCTTCATGCCAGATTCCCAGGACTCAGATAACATTATTGTTGAGTATAGATTGAATGAGATAGTTTTGAAATATGATGGATTCTTTCTGATTATTGATGATAAGTATTTCAGATTTTGAGGGATTCACTGTGATGTCATTTAACTGGTAAAAAGAGCTGCTAATTTTGGTTATGAGTTCCATTTTCTCCTTGTTTTGTATTATAAATGTTGTGTCATCAATGTATATTGCAATAGTGATATTGATTTTTCTAGCCTTTGATGTCAGGTCTACTATGTTTTTGGGAAAGTGGAGTGTATATCCTTTTATTCTACTAATCTTGCTGATAAGTGAATCATAATAAATTCTTTAGAGGATAGGTGAAATCATATCACCCTAATCAATACTCTCTTATATCTTGTATGGCTCTGTATTTTTAAAGTATGTGATGATGGTATTTTGTCTGTCTACAAAATATGCTTCTATGATGTTTCTTATTTGTTTTGATATCTTGATTCGTTCTAGAGCCAGTATGAGTCTTTGTATATTGACTGTGTTATAGGCTTTGCTCATATCTTGAAAGAGCATATGACAGGGCTTTTTTTGTTCCCGTACATCTTCTAGGATACTGTTAATAATAGTGATATATTCTGAAAGTATGGTATAATCCATGCATACTTTTGATATCCTGTTTGTTATGATCTTAGTAAAGATTTTTTTGATAATTTTCAGAAGAGTAATTGGATGGATTATGTTGATATCATACTGCCAATCCTTTGATTTCAGGATTGGATATATGGTTCCTCTTTTTCATTCTGTAGGAATGTTCTATGTATTCAGGATTTTGTTAAAGAATTTTGTGAATGTGACAATCATGTATGGTCCTAATTTTTTGAAAATGATATATGGGATATTGAATGGCCCTGCTGCTGATTTTGTGCTGGTGTTCAATATAATAAATTTAACTTCCTTTGTTGTGATAGCCTGTATTGTACTAGCATATCATTTTTCATTTATAATGGGGATAGGTTTGTATTTGTGTTTTCAGATTGTGCCTTTGTGATTAATTATGTTTCTATTTTTGATCCATTGTTTGAAGTGGTCTCTAATGGTTTGTTTAATTTCAGTGGGTTCAAAAACTATTGTCATTTTTCTTTTTAATAAGTTTTCTAATAATTATATTATATTTTGAATTGTTTAGAATGGCTCTGATCATGTATTTCTTATTTGTGCTTAGCCATTTTTTTCTGATAGCTTTGAGAATTCATATGTCATGCTGAATCTATATATGGATATCTGCTTTGAAGCCCTTTTTTGTTATGTAAATCAGTTCCTTGATGATTTTGATATAGTTATTTGATTCTATGTTATGGATCAGTCTTGGAATTGGTAGCATTTGTGACACTGCTTAATAAAGATTTTGTGCTTCTATATAGTTCCAGTTACTTGGGTTTGTTTTGAGTTTGGTTGTTTCTTTCTTGAGTTTCAGGAGTTGTATTAGAATGATCAGTCTTGGCTTTGGGATTGATCTAAGTTGTTGGCACTATTTCTCTTTAATCCTTCTGATATATTTGTTCACATATGAGAGAATTGCTTTCCTGAGTAATTTCTAATTGTTGTTTATTGAGAGTTCCTTATTTTTTATGTTAATTTTTCAGGACTTTGCAAAACTTTCCATGTCTTCTTTGAAGTGACTCTATACCTTTGGATTTATGTTGGATTAGTCATATCTTGTATTCTTGCTGTGCCTTTTTAGATGTGTGTGTGGTATCTCAATTTGTCATATCTTATTAATACCAATTTGTGCTTTATAATTTGTGATGATAATATCTTTTCAGCTTTAATAGATGTATGTGTCTATGGAGGTCCAAGTGAATCTGGAGTTTATCCATATATCATAAATTTTATTGTATGTGTGTTGTGATAACCATGTATAGTTTTGTGTTAACAAATTGTGATATCTAAATATATTAATAAAGCCAAGTTCCTTAAGGGAGTTAAAGAAGATATTATCTAATTTCTTATGGATTTTTTGAGTAGTGCTAAGTTTGTCTAATTATGGATTGGATATATATTGAAGTTCTCAGTGATAATTATGTGCCAGTTGTCCCTATTGTGTTATTTGGTGAGGTGAATTATATATTTTTGAATATTGTCTCTTTCTTTGCCTGGTTTGATAGATGAAAAGATGCCTATGACTCTGCAGAATCTTTTTTTTGGAAAGGCTAGGTTGATATAGAAGATGTGACCTTCTATCATTTATTTGTTGATAATGTGATCAGCTATTTTTTGTTTCATAGCTATGTCCACTCCAGATCCAGTGTAGTTGCTACATGTCCATTATGTAATATATCCTTCTGTTTTCCAAGTATATGATTTGCCAATCCATTTGTTTTTTGTGGATATTATGATATCCCATTGGTTTTGTTTCCACAGTTCCATTCACATTTTTTTCTTGTCTGGTTCATTAAGGCCTCAATAATTGAATGTGGTAATGGTCCAGTAAGGTTTGTATCTGTTTATTTTGATTTTGTTGTTCTTATCACTATTATCTATATGTAATTAATTTTGATAGGAGATTTATTTGTAGGTGTGATAATTAAGAGGGGGATAAGTTGTTCATCAGGAAGGGAAGTATTAACTGAAAGAGTATTTGAAGTATTTTTCAATACCTTTGGAGATCATCGATTCATATTTGATGTGTCTGTCATCAAAGTTTAGGGTATTGGGTATTATTTGTTGTTGTTGTGGTTTTGTATACCTAGGTTTTGTATGATAAGTTGAAACTCTTGATACATTTTGTGAATATTGTTTTGAATAGATTGTTGTTAACTGCATACTTGTTCAATCAAAGTGGTAGCCTGTATTTGAGTTTTCAGAATGAAAGTCTTTCTTTTTATTTGTCCTGATCAGTATTCTCCATTTGATATTCGTTAAGAATTGGTTTATAGTTGTTGTCAGGTGGAGGATTATCGAAGTAGATTTCTAGAGTTTTGATGTAATTGTTGATGTCTGCAAGCTAGTCTTCAATGCTATCAATTTTTTTCAGAATTTTTTGAAGTACATTGTAGATATTGTCATCATTTGGATTATCAGTACTATTTAAATCTTCTGATTTTGTGATCTGCTTGATTATTTTTATGTATGATAATTTGTAAGGTTGTTTTCCTTGGACCAGGAGTTTATATTTGTTTGCAGTTGTTAAGGCCACTATATTGCCATTTTGGCTGGTCTGAATTTCTGATATAGCTTGTTAAATTTATTAGCAATGATTCTATTCAACTCAGCCTTTTCTTTTTGCTATTGATGAATATAATAGTTTATTATTAGATGCTTTACAGATTGGTATATTACACAAGTTTTGACTTGTATAGTAATCCATTTGAGTTTAATATCTTGTAAGGTGAAACTTGAGTTGACGATTGTTTCAAGATCTGTTTCTTTGAAGAAGGAGATTATTGCATAGCATCTTCTTCTGTAATTATTGTTATGCAGTATATAGCAAAATTTGCTGTTAACTACTGTGACTAGTTCTCTGAGGTCATATATTATAGTACCTAGTAAAAGATTACACAATATAAGTGTATAACTCTACCAGTTTCTCATTTGTTCTAGTGTCCATTCTGTATCAAAAATCTTTACTGATTCTGCTCTGATGTATGTGGACCAGTTTATGAAAACTAGTTATTTAGCTTGGAATAATATAAATTATAAAATAATTGTGAATGTCTTGAGTTCTAATTTAAAGTGGAATATTTCATATTATAATTCTATTGGTGTGATAGTTGTTTGTAGATTGGACCCTTATGGTTAGTTTCTTTTCTGAAGTAATGCCAATGGTCCAATTGCATACTTCTGTTGCAAATGTTTCATTGCTCCAGAGCATGTAGACTTCCTTGCTTTCTTTTCTTTAAATTATTCTTGTATAATTAATCCTTTCAAGTCTTTTGTTCAATTTTGACTAAGGCCATTTTTTCCTGCTTGTTGCTCCTAGATAAGTCAGATAATTTGATGGTGGTAAGACATCTTCTATTGCTAGCTAGATTTTTGAAGAGGAATGATCTATGTAAAAGGACTGGAGGGAGGTCAACCTTTGTTCACTTTTTTGTATATGTCTGCCAGCCCTAATTGGATTGCTGTTGTTGATGCATGGAAATATTTTTTCCATTAATAAGGCTTTATTCTGTTTCAGCTGTGACCATTTTGTCCCAGTTTTCAGGATGCAGCATGATCATTTTTATGCAGTTCGTATGGATTGGTGACTGTTTCCTTCATATTGTTATTAGTTTGTAGATTTTGAAATGCATCCAAGGGTTCTATTTTTATAGAAAGTTGTGCATTGGCTTCAGTGTTAGTGTTGTCTGAAGGTTCTTCAGTTTTTTTTATTGCCATGAATCATAGTTGTGGTTTGGGTGTTGTTTTCAGAATCCAGGTGGCCTTTCCATTGTTCTTGCTAAGGAAATTTTTATTGTAATAGCTTCATGTAAAGCTAGTCTTGCTCTGAAGACTCTATTCAGAGTTTATATTAAACTTTTAGGCTCTTCTTTGTATGTACAGGGTTTTGCAAGTTGTAACTTTTTATTGCACCAGATGATTAGTAGAAAGCGATAGTAATTTTTTAATAAAATTTTATAAAATTTATTAAATTTACAAAATATTTATCAAATTTTATTACTGTATTTATAACTTACAGTATGTGATTTTTTTTGTTTGAATTTTTTGTTGCAGTAAATAAATTTTGTTACAGTATCAAATTTTTTGTCATAATATGCAAAAAAAAAATTTTTTGCCACAATATGCAAAATTTTTTTACTACAATATTGTTGAATTTTGTACTGAATTTTTTTACTACAATACACCAAAAAAATTTTTTGCTAATTTTTTGTTGATATTTTTAATACCAAGTGGCAACAATTCATTAATGTTTTTATTATTACATTTTATCAAATTTAGTTATAATTTAACTGCTGAAGAACATAATTTTAACTAGTAACAAAAAAGATATTCACAAGAAATCTTTTATTTCTTTACTACTAAAGTCTTGATACTATTCCTAAATCAACCTGAAGTTTTACTTTAAGAAATATTTCCAAAATCTATCTTTTGTTTATATTTATCTTTAAACAAAAACTTGACTTCTTGTAATCTAAAAAAGTCAAGAATCATATTTTTTATCTATAATAAGAAAGTTTCATAAAAAAGAAAAACTAATAGTATAGTATTCAAAACCTTTAATATTAAAATATATAGTATCTATAGAGATTTTTTATAGTAGAAGACAACAAATATTAAACTATATTTTTAAAGCATTTGTCCATTGTATCTTTTTTTTTATAGTTGCCTAAATTTTTTGATTTTCTGAAAAATTTTATCTATTTTAGTTTGATCCTAAATTTAAATAATATTTTTTTTTTTTTTTTTTTTTTTTTTTTAACGCTCAAAAACAGGCCCACTTTATTAGGTGTAATTGGATACATATTACTTTAAATCACAAAACAATTTTGTAATCAACTTTCTCTATGTAGGAATCCCATTACCTTCTAAAAAAG